>JAFIRS010002117.1:0-165000 GCA_018342105.1 Gonioctena quinquepunctata
TTCTTGCCTGAGATGGACTGCTCACTTGTCAGAGGTTCTTTAGCCCCTTAAGATTTGTATTATATACATTTAAACAACTGAGAGAAATACTGTATTTACCAAATTTCAAAACAGTATACTAATAAGCGCTTGTTGAATCTCGTCTGAGATATGGTATTGCCAGCTGGGGAAAAACCATGCCTAGTCAACAGGTTGAAATACTAAAAAAAATCTTTAAAGCTATTCATTTCAAAAATATGAAATACAGCACAGAGCTACTGTTTAAAGAAGCAAATGATATGAGTTTGAGGCAACTGTATTTATTTAGTTTGGTAATTCACCTATTTAAAAACCGTTCTGACTTGCAAACTTTCGACCATCATTACCAAACTAGAAATAAGTTTGAAGACTTTATACAAACAAACGCAGCAAAAAATCTATACGAACTAGATATTTTCAATTTATAGTACTACGTTTATTTAACTTTCATCCAGGAATGTATTAAACCTATATATGAAAACCAAACTCACCATCATTTCTAAAAACCATTTTCAAAAGATATATAAAAATAAAAGATGTGTAATATATATATATATATATATATTATATATATAAATATATATATATATATATATATATATATATATATATATATATATATATATATATACATATATATATATATATATATATATATATATATATATATATATATATATAAAGAAAGAGGAGAGGTAGTCTTTGCTGACTAGTAAGGAAAAGTCTGAGAAATTCTTTGGGACAGCAACAAACGCAAATGTACTCTTATAAATTATAATTCCAATATTTCGACAATGAATATTGTCATCATCAGGGAGCTACAAAGGTGAAAATACTATAGTATGTTGATAAATATAAAAAAATAACCTTACTTACAATGTTAGTGAGAATGGTCGTTTTTCGGTGAAATACACAAAGATGTAAAAGACAGCATTAAAAACATGTAAAAAACATGGAGCAACAATTAGATTTATATGGAATAATATTTGTAACAAAACATTACTGGTGAATTTACTGAAAGCCGAGAACAATTGTGGTAAACATTCTTGGGTTATGAATGTGAAAGTGTGGGAAAATCAAGACATAGAGGTTGGAATTTAACATAACCCAAAATGTCAACGTCAATTTGTAATAATTTTTAAGAAGAAGAAGAGACATTTGGTCTCAGCTGTCCAAATGAAATTGGAACATCAATTGCAATAACTACTGAAGTTGAGATTTTATAATGGTAAAATTATGGATAAATAAATTTTATTATGTTATTATATTTGTAATATCTTTCATGTTGGTTTGTATTAAATAGAAAAGGAAGATGAATTATTATTGAGAGCATTCGGGTTCTTGTCTGAGATCAATAAATAAGAATAGATCTCACTCAAATGATTGAGATCTGTTCTTTCGTTTAAACAATTGTGGGATTGAGAAATAATATATAACTGGTCATGTACCCCATGCTCAACCTTGACGGTCTTAATGGGTTGCCTGATCAAATTATACAGTGGGGCATTTTATAGTCCCCCCCCCCTGTTGACTTTTGAACGGTTCGACGTAGAACAATGAAATGAACAATGTGTTGTATGATATTACCGCTACTACTTTTTGAAATAAAAGCTATTAGGATTGCCCGATAGATGGCGCATGGGGGCACATCAACTTCGAAATTTTAAATGGCATGGGGGGTCATGTGGCAAATCGTTGGAAAAATCATTCAATTCTCGTTCCAAATATCTAATTTTTTTTCATCTCGGGTATATGTGACTTTGCGGTTTTTTATGGTCTCCCCACCCCTCTCATAACTTTTGAACGCTTCGAAGTAGAACAATGAAAAAAAAAGTATCATATGATATCACCGATGATACTTTTTGAAATGAAAGACATTGTGATTGCCCGATAGATGGCGCGAGGGGTCATCAACTTGAAAATTTCAAATGGGGAGTTATGTGGCTCATCGTCGAAAAGACAATTCAATTTCCTTTCCAACCATCTTTTGTTTTTATTTCGTTCATACGTTTTTTCACAATATGCATTGGGCAATTACCGAAACTTCCGTCTCCTCCAGAATTGATTTCCGGCCAGCTCCATTGGCCCTATGAACAGTGCCAATTCAATCCAATCCAATAATATTTGTTTTACAACATTAAAATACATTTCAAACTAAAACGAATATGTACATTATCACTTTGTTTGTTGGTTCTTCTAATCCTCTTCTTGTTGGGGATAGGAGAGGAAGGAGGGTACTCTTGCTCTCAAGTTAGGGGACTTTGGTTGCCCTCTTGCCCTCCTATGGGGGCGACGTGACAGTCCCTGCGTTGTTAGCAGGCGTGCTCTCTAGCAAACTAGTTTATGCCTAGTGTAGTGAATTACTATTATTTGAAACTCCTCTTGCCTGAGCTAATGCGTTTATATGCTTGTTATTTTGTTATTCGATAATCCCGGTCATGCTAATTTCTCATATGTTCATTAATTATTTGCGCTTCATGCTGGGAAAAGGTAGAAATAAAAAACCCAGTTTAAAAAAATTACTTGATGTCGCATTATTGCCCTTTTGAGCTTCACTCATTTATTGGTCTTCAGTTTCGTTATAAAGGTCCAAGTTTTGGTATATTACACCGTGTTTTCCTCGATGGTTTGCTCTTATACTTGTAATACCCGCTGTGAGCGGACTCTTAGAGATGTGCGTTCTGTAGAACTTGTCGGAAATTTTCATGACAAAGTCATGAAGTTTTTCCACTCCCGCAGTGCCAGTTCTGTTACATTTTTTAACCACTTCCCTCAAATAATTCCGAGTTATTGGATTATAAGGGAATTTTTCATCAAAAATTATCTCTGCTGCATGGTAGTTCCCACGGGACTCACCAAAAATGTAGATTGCCTCAGTGGTTTTTTTCGATAGGACGTACACGAACCATGACAATGTTCCAAATTCGAAATAATACTGGTAGAAGTAGAATGAAACTCTTCTTCGAATACAAATGCGATAATATAAAGAGCAGGTAAGTAATTATATAATCATTGTTACATTAGAAATTCGCAAACATCGACAAAATAATCCTATGTCATAATGGGCATTCCTAGGTTACTGCTTGATTATCAGTCTACTGAATCCGATGAATGATACCCTTTATAATTATGGTCATTGAAAATGAACGAGTTGGGTATTATTTTAGTGTAATCTCTTGAAAAGGCTATAAAAGGCTACTGTATAGCGAAACACGTGTCGTGGGTTGTGAACCCAGTTCAGTGAAAATGTAGTGAATTCAGTCTCTTTCATTTACTTCAATATGGATTTTCCTCAACTATCGGCCGCATCAATTTAAAAAGTTGGATTACTGTATATATATTGTATTTCCACCTAATTAATCTTTGAAACGAATTCAAAAATAAAGAATCATTCAAGTAATGAATCTTCATTGACCGTATTCAGTGTTACTCATCGCAATTTTGATTCCGTAGAGCAACCATGGTTGAAACTATAATTGAATTACCCACCTTTACATCGCCCTCTGTCGAGTAATTGTAATGTTTCTTCTCTCAAAAAGTAGGATCGGTAAAACCATTCAAAATATTGTCCCATTGTTTCATATGAAACCGTTCAAAAGTTATTCAAATCCGCTGCTTAACATTTCAAATGCACATTGTGAAAATACTTCAGGTAAACTGGAGATTCTCTCTCTTTTTATTGTCTTGATCTAGAAAGAGAGAAAACGTGTAGATAACCTTTACCAAAGGCTGACCAGCTGTGTTACAAACCGCCCTTAGTCGTTTACTACATTATTTATTGAGTAATGGGAAAAAATATTGAGAAAAAGGAAATTTTCCGACTTTTTCAGCATTGGTATCTTAGAAACTGAAAGTATTTATTATTGACATATTTTATAATTTTTAAAACTCTATTGATCACTCTATGCATTACTTTTGTACATTAAACAGTTTTTAATTATTTCTTTCACAAAATAATATTGTTATGGGATGAAAATACTCCTGATGGTCTAAGGCGTGAATTTAACCATATTGCTGCCGTGGAATTAGCGTGGCTAGGAGGAGAGGCAGTTGCTTGTCTGGTGGAGTTTTTTCAAATCAAGAAAAATAACGATGAATCTCCAACAAATCGCATTGAATACAATCCGGTGTTCAGTAAAACGTGCCAAGGTGGTTCTAAAAGCTGTACAAGTAGTAAATGGTTGGTTTCCAATAGTGAAAGACAAAGCTGCCCTGTACGTCATTTTCATAAACTGATATCAAAACGAGGCGACAATATTACCTCACCAAAATTATTCTTAAAACCAAATCGACACTGGAAAAATGAATCTGACAAATGGTACGATAATGTACCTGTTGGAAGAAATACAATAAATGGATGGACTAAATCTGCTACTGAGGCAATTGGCTTGAATATAAAGGACAAAAAGATAACAAATCACTCGAATAGATCAACTGCTGTTAGTGAATTGGCAGAAAGTGGTGTAGAAGAACAACAATTGCTGAAAATTACTGGTCATAGCAATCAAAATCCTATTAAACCATACTTAAATCTCGATCAAGAACACCACAACAGGATCATAGATATTATGCGATAGATCTTCTATAGTAGAGAACAGCAACGAATCTAATGTTAAGTTGAATTTTAATAATTGTACTTTTACTAACTGTACTTAATAAATGAATGAATGTTTCATTGTGTTGAGTTATAAATTTTTTTGTCAAAAAATTTTCCGCCGAATATCCCTCGGACATTGACAAATGCCTCATAATTTTATGATTATCTGTTGTTGTTATAACAGCCCTCAGCCTTCGGCTTCGGGCTGTTACCAAGGAACGAGCTTTCGATTGTCATAAAATGTCCTAGGGATATTACTACTGATAAGAAACAAAAATAATCAAAAGAGTTAAGAGCATAATAATTTTAAAATCAAATAAAAAATAGAATAAAGTATGTTCGCTTAAAAAATAACACATGGTCATTTTCGTAGTATTTAAAAAAAATATGGTGCGAAAATGTGTTTGTTTATAACGAATTGTTTATTTAATGAACGAATTAACAAAATTAAAAAAATCAGAATAAGAAACAACAATAGAAATAATGATTTGAAAAAAATGGTTCCTTTATATTGATATGTACTTGCAAAAAAATTGTTAACTAACAAGTACGATTTTAAGCAATAACTTTATTTTTAAGAAACGATTTTTTATTTTAATTATCCTTTCTATTATCACTTACATTTCTAATTATCTCAAACAATGTATTTGTTTATAACAATTTTTCAAACAGTTGTAGTGAAAAATTCAAAAAAAATTATGTGGCTTTCAACAATAAAAAACCAAACAAAATTTGAAAAAAAATATGTTTTAAATGTTTTATTTATGTTTTTACTTTTTCAGCATCCATAAAAATATGGATAATTACATTTTTTTTATTTTTCCACCAAAGATCGTTTCCAAAGCCTTCAAAGACCAGCTATGGCTTCCGGTTTGAATATTATCGAAGTTTTTTGTTTACTTCCAACTTGGAAAAACAAATTAATTAAGAAAATCATAATTAATAATAAAATTGAGATTTTTTTTTTGCCGGCGGATAATTATTTATTCAACTATCCAGCAAGTGTATGATTTATTTCATTCCTTAATATTTATATTTAATAGGTTAATTTTTTTTTGTTTGAGCATCCGAGCAGAGCGACGCGCGCGCGCCCTGTGTTATCCGTTTTTACTGGTATTTTCACCGCTCAATTAAAATTATAAATATTGGTGCTACAGTTCCGGGAAAGGAACGATTTTTTACGAAATTTCCTGCTCTCCTTGGATCTTCTTAGAGATTCCCAATATCTGCAATAGTTTTCGAAATATTCGCAAAAATACGACCCCACTTTTTTTTAACTAAATTGTTTATAACTTTTAAACTATTTGTTTGCGAGACATGAGACAAAGCGTAAATCATACCTAGATAAAATTCCGCATCCAATGACACCTTGGTCATAATTTTACGTAAAGCCCTTGTGAACCAGACTAGTAGGTAATTCCGTGAGTTATAGATTCAAAGGTTCGTCGCTCTTGTATTCGTACTGAAAACTTTGCGCGACAAGCTCTTGAAACTATAATAGTCTAATCAACAAGTTCAAAAACGTGTTAAATAGGTATAAAGCTCCTAAAAATATGAGCGATAGCTCATTCGATTCGGAATGACGTCTAGAAAAATGTTTTCGAAGGGTTTATTAGCACGTGAAAAATTGCGATTGTTATTAACAAAATAAGATGAAAAAAAGAAGGTATTTCGTTTTTCGTTAATAATTTCTAAAATAATGATATTTGAGGAATTATGAAAAAAGATCCTGAAAGAGGAGGAAATTTCCAATAAAAAAAGTCCCGGAACTTTATCTCTATTATTTATATTTTTTTTAACGCTGAAAATAGGGCTCCGCGAGGTCGTTACGGCATAGGCGCACCGTCTAAAAAGCCGTTATATCACCTAAAATAATTTTTTGTAGTATTAAATAACAATTAAAAAATTTGAATAAATTATGGTGTAATCTAGACACTTGAACGAAAAAAACCTTGGTAAAAAAAGTTTATTATTTTGTTAATTATAATTTTTTTAAATTAACAAAAAATGAAATTTCTAAAAAATGTTATCAAAAAAAATTGTTTCAGTAATATCTTATTATTGCTGTTTTTGCATCTAATATAGGTATCAATTAACATTGGAAAAAAATGTTCACGTCATTTTGGGATTTTGAAAAATAAAAATTCTCACCATCTCATTCCATGGGTAAAATTATGATTGAAAAAAAAATTGTTTTCTCAAATAATTTTTTTATTGTTTATAATCGGATTTTTTATATTTCAATTGTTAAAATAATCAGTTGAGAAATTATTTTATTCTTCATAATCATCATTGACCTTTTTCAATGAATTAACAGAGAAATAATTTTTTTTTATAAATAATTTATTGTTTATTAACTTAACAATTTGTTATAAACGAATAATATCAACCGTTATATTTTTTTTCGAAAATTACAAAAATAACAAAACATTTATAACAAATTTGTTTTATTTTAAATTTTGTTTTAGAAAAAAAATATAACGGTTAATATATTTTTTATAAAAATTGTTAAGTTAATAAACAATGAAATTATTTATAAAAAAAAAATTCCCTGTTAATTCATTGAAAAAGGTCAATGATGATTTTTAAGAATGAAGTAATTTCTCAACTAATTATTTAAACAATTGAAATAAAAAAAAACGATTATAAACAATAAAAAAATGTATTTGAGAAAAAAAAATTTTTTTTAAACTAATTTTACCCATGCAATAAGATGGTGATTTTTTTTTTAAATCCCAAAATATCTGTTTGTTTATAAACCATTTCTCAACAAATGACGTAAAAATGATTTTCCTAATGTTGATTAATACCTATATTAGATGCAAAAATAGCAATAATAAGATATTACTAAAAAAAAATTTTTTGATAACCTTTTTTTGGAAATTTAATTTTTTGTTAAATTAAAAAAATTATAATTAAAAAAAATAAACTTTAATAAATTTATTTTGCATTGTTATCGAGACCAAAAATTCACGAAGCGAAAATTTTATAGACCAATTATTTAAACTTTTATGTCGTAATTTATAAAAACAGAGGTTGGAAAAAAATTAGTTAAGTAACAATGGTGTAACTTTTTGAAAAATCGACATGAAAATGTTTTTGCACCGGAGTTTTTTTCGTTCAAGTGTCTAGATTACATCATGATTTATTCAAATTTTTAAATTGTTATTTAATACTATAAAAAAATTATTTCAGGTGATATAACGGCTTTTTAGACGGTGCGCCTATGCTGTAACGACCTCGCGGAGCCCTATTTTCAGCGTTAAAAAAATATTATAAATAATAGAGATAGATTTTTCATAATTCCTTAAATATCATTATCTTAGAAATTATTAACCAAAAACGAAATACCTTCTTTTCTTAATCTTATTTTGTTAATAACAATCGCAATTTTTTACGTGCTGATAAACCCTTAAAAAATCGAATGAGCTATCGCTCATATTTTTAGGAGCTTTATATCTATTTAACACGTTTTTGAACTTGTTGATTAGACTATAACTCACGGAATCACATTCGTCGCACATCCGAAGCAATTATTTTTTAACTTTTTAGCGCATTTGAATAAAAGCTTTTTCGTCCAAAAACAAAGTTTTATTCGTTATTTTTTGGGGTATATTTCGATTTTCGCGTCATTTGTTGGATATGGGCTAATTTTTAGCAGCAAAAACCGAGTAATTAGAGATCACAATTTCAGTCCAAGAATTCATTCATCATTTATAATTTTTTTTCTTTCCAGGGGGCCTCGACATATCGAGCCGTCACTGGTGGATAATTGGAACGATCCTGCTGCTCGCAGCTGCTGCCGGCGTAGGAGTTCCCATAGCCTTAAAGATAAGTTCAAGTGCCTCGTTTGAAGAACGTCTCGAGTTTGCAACTAGGTAGGTGGATGAAAACTGGGTAATAAAGATGATTCGCTGCCTTGTATCCACAGAATGTTGCCCAAATTGTATTGGTAGCTGAAATAATACCAAATACCGCTTTCGCACACTGAAGATTTTTCCCTAATGATATTTTCAAAGCACCCAAACCTTTCATCAAAGTTCGATAGCAACGTGGTGGAATAGGGAGCATGATAAAATCAATTATGAGATCAAGATTACCGAGTATGAAGTCCCTTTGTGTTATGTAGTATAAAGTTCGATATCTCCCTTATTTCGGAAAGCTAAGAAATTCCGTTTGAGGAGATCATTAGGGAACTCGAGGCTCATATTCAATTATTTCGAAGGATATAAGTGCATACAGGGCGAACCAAATATTCGTATCATATGTGTGTGTGTGTGTGTGTGGTTGGCATCAGATAGAACCCTTTTGACAAAGACGTTTATTCAATATTTCTAGTGAGGAGTATGATTTTTATTTTGTGATTATGTCATACAAAATAGGCCAGTAGATATAGAAATCAATTAACATTAATTCCAAAAGTTTTCAAACTTCAATGGTATGTTAGTGCATAATGAAAACAAACTATGAAATTTTGCGATGAACGGAACATTGTTTTCAATTGCAAAAAACGTTTTCATGCTTTATTTTGCACTGAAAATGGCAGAAGTCCTGCAAACCAGGCATACCGATAGTAATGATGTTTTCCAACATGCATTAAGTCTTGTTTTTTGTCATTTGTTCATGTTTTTAATGTTATTTGTTTAAAAAAATTACAAAAGTTCTGCAAATTGGATAAGTGCACGAAAAAAAGTTTAACATATTCACGTTCATTTGCAACCATTTTTGAGAAGAGCATCATTTATTTATCAAACTTCTCTATCGACGCTCCCATTTTCAATACTCACAAGCATTTAAATAATTACAAAAGTTTTTTATTGTGGTAGCAAATAAAGAAAATATCGGTCTCAGTGGATATGACTTTGCAACCTCATACGAAAAACGGAACCTTTTTATCCACCAATAATTTTTTTTGCATTTTTACAACTGCTGAAATAATTGCAAAAGTTCTGCAAATTGCAGTTAAAAAACTAATATTTACGTACGCAAAGATTTTCAACCGTCATTGTTCAACGGAACATTTTTTTGTATAATTGATTTGTTTTTTTTATAATTAGGCCATAAATTGTAAACATTGTTCAAATATGTTTGAGATATATATTAGACCGACATATGTCTACAGTGGTCCAGTTAAATACTTGATTATCCATCGCGTATATCTGTTATATTTTGTACTGGTTGATTGAAATTGCATCCGAAGGATAATACGGTTACGTAGTTAACCATCACAAAATTTAAACTAATTATTAATCTTAGAAGCAATCATTGTTTTCGACTAATCAGCGAAATAAATTTGATCTAATATTTTCGAATGCAACAATCGAAAAAGTACAAAATTTTGCTAAATTCTGCTGAAAGACTATTGGAGGACATTAATTTCTTATCGCATCAGAAACGAAAGGCAATATTCTTCATTTAAAATTTTCACTTCACTTTTTAGCAATCGAAGAGATTTTAAAATGAATAATCGATGCTCTATGGAAGTAAGGATATCAAAACGTTATCGATTATAACTAAAGCATAATTTTAATTTTCAGAGGTGTCTAATTCTTGAATGGAATAAAATTATAATTTACCTTTCCATTCGACTCCAATTGTGGTTTCGCATGAAAAATTTCATCAAATCCGAATGGAGGACTGAAATGTAATCGACATGTTAGAATCATTTTCTTGATTTATAATTTTTTTAAAATAAGGGGGTAAAAACACTGGACGTAACACAGTTGTAGGTTAATCGTACTAATGTACAAGTGTTTTTTTAATCTCAATATTTCCTCCATTTTTTAATGAATTAAGAAAATTATGAAAACTTGACGAGAGATTCTCGACCCTCCATCAAACGTACTCAGAGTATTTTTCTTTGCCCATTCCTAATTGTGATATGATGTTATGAATTCATATCGAAAACGTTGGCTTTCAACATTGAATGATTTCACCTACCGTTGAGGACTTCTTCTTGGTCGATAGTTAACTTGGTACCAATCAATTTCATTTATTAGGTATATAAAAATCTTTTTATGCAGATTTTTTTTTCAATTCCCAATGTTCCGCATTGTAACATAGTTTGCAATTTATTATACTGCCACCAAATGGTAAAATGAGTTGTCTGCCCGATTCACAGAACTTTTGCTTTTTTTTGGTAGGGTACAGATACGAAACTATTTTTCTTTTGATTTTACCCTTATTTCCATTTTGCAGACGAGGTTCCAAATTGATGAAAACATCTCCACTTGCAACCATCATTTGAAACTTTTGTAATAATTCCGATACCTATTTTAATTAAAAAAAATCAATTTCATGAAAACAAATATTTTTCGTTTCACGCAAGAAGTTGCAAATCAAAACTCTTTTCAAGAATATTATTTTAGTAATTTTTCCGAGTTGCAGATCTTTTGGAATCTTCATTAAAAATTAGGATTAACACAACAATTTTTTTTCGATAAAACGAACATGTTCGTTTTGTTTGAATGGTTGCGAAGTTATCAGAGGATGTAAATCGCAATTTTTCAAAACTTCGAAAGTTTGCAGAACTTTTGCAAATTTTTCCGCGCCAATAATGTGAAAATTCATTAAATTCTGATTTTCAACATCTTCCGTTCAGAAAAAAAGGTTGCAAAATCAGACTAAATCTCATTTGGAAGCCCACTTCACTCCACTGAAGTTTTGAAACTTTTGTAATTATTATTAAATTTTGGGGAAATCCTGTCTATCTCTACTGGCCTGAAAGAGAAGTACAATACCTATCACATCGCAATTGCCTGTTCTCGCATGAGGAAAATAATGAGCCTCAAATATAAAATTCAATAAAAATTCACTACTGCTGTGTGAACGACGATTCCAAATCGAGAATTAAAGTTCTGTATTTCGTGTAAAGTTTTGTATATTTGAGCAAAGCGCTTTTGGCCTACGGCCATCTTCAGCGCTTATCTGAAATATTTGGTAAAATTACAATACGTGTAGGGTTACTACATGAAGATTGTAAAATTTACGACTCATCTTAGTAGGTTCCCTCACATGTCTTGATATATTTCTCGAATTGTTTTATATTTTGTATTGGCAATACATTGATTTGTAATTTTACTCATATGTTGTATTGTAAACAATTGTAATTTTACCAAAAAAATAACAGTGTGTGTAACAGCTGGGTGACTTAATGTCCGCAGGGTCTGCGACACGCGACTGTAAATTTTTCCGTAAAAAGCGATTTTTTTTCCGCGATCTATAATTTCGACCGGAAGGGGGCGAGGCCGAATTTACGTTCTCGGGCAGCGCTTTCCCGGAACGTCAGTTTTTCGCGTCGTGGGCTACCCGTATTGGAGAAATTTACAAGAGTGAAATGGGGGGGGCAAACGGTCTCCTTCAAAAAAAATTCGTCCCGCCGCTTTCGATCGTAGAACCAAATAGTTTTTTTGTCCGAGCGAAAAAAAAGGATTAACCTCAGAATTTGGGTCTGCCCCACGACGGTCCATAAACCCTCGAAATCCATCTGGACCGATTTTGCTATTTATTTTCAAATGTTCGTAATAGCCCGAGGATTGTTGATACTGGGATGCTTAGAAACTCTGGTGTTTGCACCGATTCGCTTTTATTTAGATTTTCCAGTTGACACCACCTGTTTCATGTGGTAGAGATACAAATTTTCCACAAAAGATTGTGTCAAATTGATATAGTTCAACGCATTGTGTTTGTTCCGCCATTACAAAATGCATTCGCCAACCTTCTACATCAAGTTTCTATCAAGGGGAAATATAATGTTTTGTTTGCGTACAATTTTCATAAGAAAATCACACACTCATGAGATGAATGGACTCTAATTTTAAAGCGTACATTGTATTGCTCTGGAAAATATTCATTGTTATTTCTCATTGTTTATTAAAATGAATCGTGTGGTCAGTCACTGGCTGTGAATGTTTTGTCGCACCAATGCAGGTGAGTGAAATTACACATGAAAGTTTATAGAATCAATAAGTGAGACTTTTCCCAATAATTTTCCATAACTAATTCTAAAGCTTTTGTTTGCACTTCAAATGAATTAAACACAGGGGTTAGAATGTGTTGACACTTCATATATTCGTGTTCAATTCATCTGGAGTTCAAATCGAACCCTAGCCCTGAAAGTTTCGGTTGTAAAATATATAAAGTTTGATTTTTGGGTGAATTTATGGGAAGCAATCCTTCATATTCACAATCACCTTATAGAATCATGTTTGGAGTGGAAGTTGCAATGTTCAACATTGGAATGAAACTGCCTGAAACACAATCCAGTACATACATTTGTTCATTTGATCATTATCAACAAATAACTTACATATTTCTTGTCAGGTTAACAAAAATGCATCACTGCAAAATTCCATATTGGTGGACTGTCATTCGATTAGAAAAATTCCACTATTTTCGGTATTTGAAGAGACCACATAACATTTACTTATCTCACGTTTCCAACTGCAATCTAACCTAACCGAAAATGTTGCGAAAATACCGATGAATTCTAAAGCGACATAGCATAGCGGAAAGAGACAGCTTCGATTCGAATAAATGTACCCAGTAGTGAAGGAAACTGTACGTTTGCCGCAGAATTTAAATCATTCATATTGGAATCTTTGACGAGTTCGGAGAAAAAAAATCGATTCGGAGAGTACTGAACATTGTCCGAATAAATTTGTTAGGAGAGTTGCTCTTTGTTGTTGCTATCTACTCAGCAGTCATTCGAAACATCCAAGATATAAGAAATCAAGCAGCCATATCTGTCGCACGTATGATCCCACGCATTTTCAGATATGAGTGCATACACCAGGGTTTCTAGACATCTTAGGTGATACTTAAAAATTAGGAAAGTTGCCGGATATCGGATAATTCAAGTATATGAGAAATTGGGCGAACAGAAAGAGTATCGAGTAAACCATACGGTTACACTGTCGCCTACCAAGCAGAAAGTCGCAGGAACGAATCCCGGTTAGGGTAACATTTTTTTTATATTATAAAAACAACGGCTGGATTGTTTTTTTTTATGTTTATGATACTATGAATAAGGTTTCTAGGGAAAGAAGGGATTTTTAGAAAAGTAATTGAAAATTTCATGTCCGGAAAACTTTTCAGGAATATACAATAGGTACCTATAATAAAAATTGATGTCTGTGTTAGTAAGCTCATAACTTGAGAACGGCTGAACCGATTTGGCTGATTTTTTTCGGGAAAAACGAACGGAAGAACAGGATAACGGAAAGACGGTAGAACGGAATAACGGAATAACGGGATGATGGGATAACGGGAGGAAACAATAACAGGATGACGGAAAAACGGGATAAAGAAAACGGGATAACGGGAAAACGGAAAGAAATTCTAGGCGGACGAGCGTATTAAGAAAAAAAAATTAGGAACTATAGAAATTTGGACAGGACAACGTCTGTCGGGTCAGCTAGTAAGAAATAAATTGCATGGCAGTCACTATAAATGCGTACAGTCAAGAAATATTTGGTGACGTGACAGTGACAATGAATTTATTGTCACCCTGACAAAAATTATTGATGCGTGCAGGCTATTATATTTTTCAACTAGAAACAAAAGTGCAGATTCCCATGGTGGTATGAATTCGGAATCATTCGAAAGTGTATGGCAGAACAATTGACTTCAAAAACCATCATTGATTATCAATAGTATATAACGAGGGAAATGGAAACTATCGACATTTTCTGCGAAATGTTTCCAATGCATTTTTAGTTGAAAAAGAGCTGCCCAGTTAAAAATTCATGAGTGCAAATCTGTCAAAAATAATAGATATATTTCCATTGCATTGCAATTGTATTTTATGAAAAAATTTCATGAATCAAAAATTAAATTTTTTTGTATTCCCTCGTAAGTATCAGTACCTATCACTTTCAAAATGTAAAAAAAAGCAAATAAAGTAATCACTTCCCGTTGTCCTGGACGTCTCCATGAAAAATAGAGACAGCGATACAAACACAAAGAATTTTGAACGCTCGAGATTGATCAAAACATAAAAATGATAGGTACCTATAATAATAGTAAGTTGATACTTTTGGGGCACCCTGTACTTTGCAATTATCCGATAATCATGGTTATCACGTAATCACATTCTGATTGGTTCGAATTAACAATTAAACATATCAGTTTATTGTTGAATGTCAGTTTTGACAGATGAATGGAATCCTCATGGATAATAATAATAAAAATAATAATGTTTTAATAAATTTATAATAGAACCAGGACGAATAAACTTTGTATAACTACAGAAACTGAAAGCTGTGCATCGGGTACTTATTCAATCGATCTAGTTATGAGATGGATTTATTCAAGTAATTAGATATGATAGAACTCAGAAATGGAAGACAAAAGGGAAATTTTTTCAGAAAAACAGAATCATTTCAAATGCATATCGAACATAATGCAAGGTATATTCAAGACTTCTGAAAAAAATCCAATTCCAGTCAACCAGGGATGAAATCATACATTTCTGCAAAAAAATTATACGCATTTCTCAGTGCGCCTTCAAATGTGAACTGTTAGAGACTCTACAAAAATTTAAGCCTACAAAATAGCATATGCTACTGATGAATTAATTTATAAAATGGGTGATTCAATTCTACGACTACCACCGTACCACTGCCATTGAACCAATATGGGCACAATGCAAAACATTGTATAACAAGAATGTAGGACAAAAGTGCTACAGCGATGAGCAATTCAATACATGGAACCATATCATTTTTAATTTACGTAGCCAGCTCTCAGACTATTTGGATTGGCATGATGTATTCAATTTCATTTTTGGTATATATACAGTGCTTCTCAAAAGTCTCCTTCCCCCTCTTATTTTTGGAACGATTATACATAAACAAGTGAAATTTCGAAACTGAATATTAATGGTTGTAAACTTCCCTACTAGTGATAATAGATGACAAAATCGTCAAAGATGACGTCACAAGGCCATTGTGTCCAATAATTTTAAATGGAACCCTACGGCGAGCGACACCTCTTTTAAAAGGTATCGAAAAAACCTATTCAACGATACTTATTTTGTTTGTGTTTATGGCAGTTTTGATGGCTCATTAGTAAACATTAAAATGTAAATTCCATTCAGTATGATATGATATTCATCACAGATTCAAGAATCAGTATCTACTCAAAGAAATTGCTCGAAGTGACCCCCATTTACTTCCTGACAGTGAAATATCTTTTTTCTAAACTCTTCTCGTACTTTTGCAAATGTGTCTGCGGAAACAGCCTCACATTCTGCAACAATACGTTGTTTTAAAACGTCAATATTGTCAGGTTCAGTGGCGTAAACCTTCGATTCAAGGTACCCTACAGAAAAAAATCCAAAGGTGTGAGGTCCGGTGATCGAGCTGGCCATTCCGTTGAACCTCGTCGTCCAATCCATCTAACACGATACTCCTCATCCAAATACCGTCTCACTGCACCGTAATAGTGTGGAGGAGCACCATTCTGTTGGAAAATTATTTCCAAATTGCCGAATTCATCTGGATTATCTTCCAAAATTTCAAGGATTAACCGTTTTATTGCGTTTTGCAACAGCTCCAGATAAACCTCACCAGTTAAATTAGTATTCAAAAAAAGAGGCCCAACGATGTGGTTTCCCAGGATACCTGCCCAAACATTCACCTTCTGGGGAAATGGAGTATGTGTTTCACGAAACAGGTGAGGATTTGCGTCACTCCAATACCTCACATTCTGTGTATTTACATTTCCATTTAGATAGAAAGTACTTTCGTCACTAAAACAAATTGTTTTGACATAGTCTGGCTGTTGGTTAATTTTAGTTTCCATATTTTCACAAAATTCTAGTCTTTGGTCTGGGTCGTCGTCTGAGAGTTGATGAACCATTTTTAATTTGTATGGATGAAATTTGTTTTTTTTCAACACCCTGTGTACTGTACTTCGACTGACTTCACAGGTAGATGCAACGTGAGTTGTTGAAAAAGTAGGATTAACTATTACCTCTGCCAGTATATCAATTTTTTTCTCATCAGAAATTTGTGGTCTGCCTGATCGTTTCGCATCATTAATACTACCCTTTGTTTCAAACTTACGAAGAATCTCCCTCAAATAAGTCCTCGAAACGGGGCGATGGGAAACCTCCCATCAATAAAAACTTCTTAACAAAAAATTAAACTGACGGAATACGGAACTGAAAAGTAAAAAATAAAATAAACCTTCTTAGTCTCAGTAACTAAGCTCCTAAACTAATGTAAGTAACTAATTTAGAGTCGGCGCCAAACGAACGATCAACGAAGATCATTAAATTACTTCAAAAAAATTATCAGAATGTCACCGCGCAACTCGATGACATCATTTTACGCCTTACCTAATTCATTTGCTGGTTTGTTTGGCGCCGACTCAAAATTAGTTACTTACATTAGTTTAGGAGCTTAGTTATTGAGACTAAGAAGGTTTATTTTATTTTTTACTTTTCAGTTCCCTATTTCGTCGGTTTAATTTTTCGTTAAGAAGTTTTAGGATAAATAGTTCACAATATTTCGGATGTTAGAGCCCGCTCTTGCTCTACGGCTATGGAAGGTGAAATAAACTTCACAGAATTCGGCAATGAAAAGCATTGTTCTCGTGTTTGAAATCAGTGCTTTCATGCCATTCAGTGAATGTTCTCTCAACGAAATAAAATGGCTTTGATACATGAGAGAAAAGGTTCATGACTTTAGAATGTTGATATTCAGCACTACTCGATGAACAACACGAGATGTATCGTGTTGGCTTCAAAAAGGACATTATGAAGGAACTCAAAGTATCACGGCCGACTTGGGTTTGAATTTTTTGAGAAAAATTAGAGAGTTATAGCATTTTATTCTTTATAAACAATCAAATCTAAATGAAAAACACCGACTTTAAATTTAAACTCAGCTTCAAATATTCATGCAGGAAAAATTAATGTTTGCTCTTTTTACAAGTTTCAATTGACAAAAAAAAAGGAACTTTGTAATCTTCTTTATGAAATATCATCATGATTTTATATATATTGAGACTAAGAAGGTTTATTTTATTTTTTACTTTTCAGTTACGTATTTCGTCGGTTTAATTTTTTGTTAAAAAGTTTTTACCTATAAATGTTTTATGGCTAAAATTTATTAATTACTACCTACTTGTTTTTTTATTACTTCCAAAATACTTACTTACCCACCTTACTTCAACTATTACCAGTTAAATAATATGATTATCTACTTTTACTATTTGTTGTAATATAAATTATTTTTGTAGTTCTGGTTAGTTTATTTCATTACTTTGTATATCATTCCATCCTCTCATAGAATATAATGGTTTTGACGGATGTGGAACAGAAATAATGTCAGTAGCGATCTGTCATTGTCAACTATTTTTCTACCCGTAAAGATATATATAATTCCATTCGAAATCCCAATATGAGGTATACCCTATCTAGTAAAAAAAGAATCATCTAAATCGAAGAACCCAGTACAAAGTTATGCCTGATAGAATCGGTTGACGGACCAGAATTCAGAGGGTGAGTGACCAATATCCTTCATGTTGCTACCCTTAGGGGTGGATTTCATCTTTCAAATTCAAATGGGACTACCTTCAAAGTACACCCTATCCACTGAAAGAAGAATTATCGGACGCCTCAGTAAAAAGTAATGCGTGATCATACATAAAAAAAAATTAATGGAAAAAAAAATATATACGGGTCGACTAGAGAACCTCCTCCTTTTTGGTTTTGTCAGTTGGAAATGCGTTCTGCTGCTTGAATATTTTGTCCAGTTTCACCAAGAATTAGGATCGCTGCTACTTTATCACCAAAAGCACGTACCATTTCGCTTCTTGAAGCACTTAAACGTTCGGCTCACAACAGTTTAACAAATTATTAAAATGTACAAAAATATTAGAGGTACCAAAAGCTGCTGAAATAGGTGAACGTTCGATCAACAATACAAAAATTATCAAATGTACGAAAACTTGGACAATTACAGAAACGTCGAATTAGGGAGACTAACAAAAACGTCAGCTTATTTGACAACTATCCAGAGGCGGAGCTTGAATTTGGAATTTCAGTATTAACTGATTTAATTCGTCACAGCTTTGCGTTCTTTAAAAGCGAGTTGCCAAAACTGCCATAAACACAAACAAAATAAATATCATTGAATAGGTTTTTTCGATACCTTTCAAAAGAGGTGCCGCTTGCCGTAGGGTTCCATTTAAAATCATCGGTCACAATGGCCTTGTGACGTCATCTCTGACGATTTTGTCATCTATCATCACTAGTAGGGAAGTTTACAACCTTTAATATTCAGTTTCCAAATTTCACTTGTTTATGTATAATCGTTCCAAAAATAAGAGGGGGGGGAGGGGACTTTTGGGAAGCACTGTACAATTACTTTTATGCCTCTTTCCCATTTGATATGGTTCCTTATTGCAAAACAGCCTAACACCATGTCGACCATATTGTTTTAGCGTCATCATTTTCTGCATTACTTGAATCACTAATTTTATTTCTAGGTTACTTCAAGAAGTGCCTCTAATAGACGGTCATAATGACTTACCTTGGAACATAAGGAAGTTTCTGCACAATAAACTGAAAAATTTCAAATTCACCGATGACCTGAGGAAAGTATCTCCATGGTCAACAAGTGCGTGGAGCCATACCGATTTGATGAGATTAGAACAAGGTCATGTTGCTGCCCAGGTAAGTGTGTTAATCATACTGTCGACTTCAAGCAAGAGGAGAGTTGTGTCAGCAAAGCAGCGATAAGAGTCGAAACTAGTCTTATCCGTTATTCCCTGACTAGCTGAAAATAGTTCTTTTTCTACTCCCGTATTATAATACGCGAATTAAATTTCTGCTACCGATTATATATTTTTTAACACGGATTTTCCTTTGAAACAGATTTGGCCAATAAACATGTATTTTTCATATGAAACGAATTTTGGCCTATAGAAACACGTATTGGAGATAATCAAGTGGTATGTTTCTACATGCATGTTTGACATTCAATTTCAATTGACTTTCGATCACAACGCGTCAAAAGTACCTTTAAGTTTGTCGAGCAGTGAAGAATTATCTTGTACACCACCAGAAATTATTGTTTCATTTTATTATTTAGTGGTCGTAGAAAAAATAGTGTATGCAACGATCATGTAATGGCTATTAATACACTCGCCCACGGTTTATGACAGGAGCCGAAGTGCTCGTGTCGTAACTCATGTATTAATAGCTAGTATTACTTGATCGTTGCATAATACACTTTATCTGATGGCATGTCATAATGACAACGTTATGTCACTCAATTTTGATGACATAAGGCAGCTCATTATGGTACTTAGTCCCATAATGAATTCATTATGGTACTGAGTACCATAATGAAATTCTATATGAAAAACATAATACGACCAGAGAGAAGATTTTTCTTTCCTTAGATAAGCATTCAAGGTAAGAACAATACTCTTTAATGAGTGAAATCCTTGATTTTCTTAGTAGAACACCATTCTTCGTGCCGATTAAACGATATTTCATTTACACTCCGTGATTTTTTCGGCAAAAGAGAGTCCACGATATTTCGCGTCATTTCTTCCAAATCAGAAGGTAAACTACCAGTTTCAGAATCACTCATTATTAATCAAATTATATTCAATTCTACGTGACAATTGTGTTTCATAGCAGATAAATAAATATTGCCGTTACAACCTGACGTTGTCAAGGAAATGGCAAAGCACAGCTTACTAACCTACTAATATTTGAAATTACAAATATACTCACTCTTTTAAAAATAGTTGTCATTGTGACATGTCAAAAATGCAGTTTTTAATTTTTCGAAAATGTATTATTGTAAATGCCATCAGATAAAATTTTGTATGTAATACGATTCATAAACAATCATTATGGCACACGTCGTGTTATCGGACTCGGCTACGCCTCGCCCAATATCATTCACGACTTGTACCATAATGATCGTCTTTATGATCCTTATTACATAAATAATTATTTTCCAATACTATGTCGCTTTTGATAACTTTTAAATGTCAGAAGTAGGCCATTTTTCAACATAGTGCAAAAAAAAGTACAGACCTACGTTGTTTAAATACAGGTTATACACAATACTCATCATTCTCGTTTCAATTTTTTTTATTAAACATATCAGAATATTATTCCATCTATACTCATTTTTTACAAGATTTAAATTATTAGTACAATTGCTGTTATTCTGTATGTCAATTCCCAACGATGATTTTGGTAATACTAAATCAAATGGCTTTTCTCGTATAAAGTTATGAGTATTATTGTTCTCGACTTCGACATTTTCACTTTTCTTGCTTTCATCACTAAAAATACCGTTTACGATTTTCACTTTTTCTTCCACGGACTACTCCACATAGCCTTCTGGAACGAAAGACGATTGCCATCCACCATGATGTTTGAGTCTAAAAATATCAGCCCCTGAGCCAACTTGAATCCATGCAGAGGACCTTCTAAAACTATGGCCAGTATATTTTGCAGTATTAGGTTATCCAAGAAATGATGGAATCAGAATCGGGATTCTTGCAAAAGTATTCATTCCGACTACTTGAACTGTATATTTTCCATTCCTATACTGAAGAAAAAATATAGGGTTTTCTGCTATCTTAGGACGCAATGACATGTACTTACGGCAAATTTCAGCTGGATTGAATTTGTGTTTCTTGTATCTTCGCTTCTGAATCAGGAATTTTAACAATTATATAGGAATACTTGTCCTCAATATAATGTATTGTCATCTTAGAAAGTTCGTCCCTGCGCAGGCGGCTGATAATCCCATAATCATAACTACATTCATCAATAAAAATTTCACCCGCAGCATCAAGCAAAAATTTAGTTACCTCTTCTCTCGTGATAACGTTAGCCTTTTTCGGCTTATATCTGGCACTTTGTTCTTTTGAGAAATGCCTTCACTCTGGTATAATCTTCTATATGTATGTTCTGATTGATTTTAACATAGAAAACTTCGACCACGGGGTTAACTACTTCATAGTGTTAGATTTGCCTCCCAAATACGCAAGAATGACGGGCTATGATACCTTAGATTATTTTTTTGAGAACACCAACTATTAAATGCATCATATTCTTTTTCGTATAGTAGTCTGGACTTTACTGGTAGAAGTTCAAAGCTAACTGCTTCCGCAGACTCCATCACATCGGCAGGAATATCAAATGTATCACTGAAATCACTTTCTTCATCCATAATTAAAGCGATATTTTATAAATTTACGAAAATAATCTGATTACGGTTTCACAGTAATGGCGACTCCAATTATTTAAATTGTTACTATGCACCCTGATAACCTAATATTTCTTCTAATTTTTCCTGGTAGGTATGTATTGCGATTGACTGAAATAATTTTGCTTAATGTCACTGCCAAACCAATAAAAATTGGACGTTTGCTCTCAAAACGTTAATAATAAAGGCTATTTTCATTTTGGTATTAAAAAACCAAAGTATTGGAAAAAATTATATATACAACTCGAATATAAACCCTCTTTTTGCGAGGTTTCATAATTTGCCTACGGCTCCTTGTGAAAACTTCTCGCGCGTGCAAAAATAGTATATTAAAGTATAAGTGGATAAAAAGGGCTTTAAAACACGCGCGATTTTTCGAGCACGACGGCGCAGCCGGAGTGCTCGAAATAGAGCAAGTGTTTTTAAGACCAGTTATCCACGAATACTTTACGTTATTTTTTTTTATTGGTGCACTTTGAAATCATATATACTGGTATTATTACTACAAAAAATAGAAATAAGAACTAATAATGCAAGGAGGTTGAATTCGTGATGTGACATTAGTTTTTTCGTTGTCATGGAAATGAGAAAAACAGATATTAATTTGCAATGTGTTATGAAAGATCAATATTTGTTGTCACCACAGCTCAAAAATGAATTATTCTAATATCGATTTTTTGAATAGTGATGCAGAATCGCGGTTAATACCGCGAAAATCCAGTGATATATATAAAAAAGAATATGAAAAGTTCATCAAATGGATGGAGGAGCACATATAAATTAATGAATTGTTAGTAATATTTTATTTGGCGTTACAAGGTACTCCTGTCAGATCAATAATCAAAAATTTGTCATTTAGACTTTCCCGTTTCTCGATTTGTTGATGTTGTCATGGTAACTTTAAAAAACGCGCGTTTTTTAAAGTTCGATTTAAACACGCTGAGGCGTGCTTTAAATGGGTAAAAAGTTTTTGTTCTTGTTGTGAAAAAAAAAAAAAAAATACTTATTTCTTTGTTGATGATCCAAATACTTATGAAACGATAATGTGGCTAAATGGATAGAGAAAAAATAACTTGGATGGAAAAAACGAGAACACTTGAAAAATATATGAATTGTTTGTGTGTCTGTGCATCTTTTATGTTCTATCTATCAAATGAAGTAGTGTTAACCAACAAAGCATTCGAGATTTGACAAATTCATTTCGCAGTTTGATGATTTTGAAAAGATTTGTTTTACTTGCATAGAAAATATATTTCGATAATAATTTTCACTGTGCATGTGAAATAATGTATCCGACGGATAATTTTTTTACAAGGAAACACGTTGATATATTTTAATCTCAAAAATAGGCCCGCGAACAACTAGTTACTCTTTCTTGGGGATGTTATTGAGATCATGACACCTGCATCGTATCGTATTTTGGCGATATAATACAAGGCTTTTTAAATTTATATTTTTTACATTGGATAGAAAGCTAGAAGAGATATTATTCTTGAGAGTTGGTAATATGAGATTGCATCGAAAAGCCACTTCAAACAAACAACTATATTTCCCAATATATCTTGCAACGAAGAACACAATATACTCTTTTCGTTACTGTTTGGAAAATAAATTGATAAATATGAAGTATATTAGATTACATGTGGTACATTTCATTTTGATACATTCGGATCGAAGGGGAGTTACGTTGACTTCTTTTATATATATATATATATATATATATATATATATATATATATATAATATTTTTTTAACAGAGACATAATAATTACAAATGTAAGGTAATGCATGTTTCAATCGGAAAAATAAACAAGGGTTCACACACAAAACACAGAGTTGTACGTGGGCATTTTCTTTTTATTAGTAGAAGATCCAACCTAGATCGACCTTCACCAGCTGATAATAGAATAAAACTTATTTTATAATAAATTTAGTATATTAGAAAATATATTAAAAATGGGTTGGCTGAAAAAATCCTGGACAGAATATTTTTAATTATTTAAAAAAAAATTTTATTAAATGTTGCAACATCAAGATAATAAGAAAATTTTATACTGTACTTGAAGTATAAAACATAAAATGTGCAGACGTTGGGTTGTCTATTATTTACCTGGACGAACTACTGGGTTGCCAGGTATAAACAGGTATGTCGATGGAAGTTCTTTCACTTGATTGGATAATAGCAAACATTTTATATCAACATGAGCGCTGTTTTATTGCGAACACCTTGATATTTTTTTTTATTGATTTATTTGGTATATACATCCAGCAGGCCGAAGCCCAATTACAGGAGTACTTAATAAATATTACATGTGATTGTGCAATGAAAAGTAGTAATAATTTATAAGTTTGGTTGATTTACAGGTTATAGGTTAGTCAGAAACCAAACTGGAAACGGTTTGTCTGAATTGTGTCCGGGTAAGAAAAAAAATGTCAACTGAGCCTAGCTTATAATAATTTCTGCTCATTGAGTTTATTGGTGAATGAAAGTGATGTTGTGTATTGAGTACATTGAAGTGGAATGTATTGTGATACCAAGATGATTGTCGGGGTATATTGAAGTTGATTAACGAAAGTAATGTCGAAGAATCTATGGTGTTATGTATAATTTTGTACATAAATAGTAGATCATTAATTTCTCTTCTTTTTCTTAATGACTCTGTCTTAAACTCGCTCAACAGGAGATCATAATTGTAATTTCTTTCAGGGTAACGTTTATATTTTTTATAAAATAAATATTCGTTGAACCATTTCAATTGCCGAAATTGTTTGTTGGTGGTACGGGTTCCATATTTGACTGCAGTATTACAGTTTGGTTCTAACTAAGGTATAGTACAATTGACAGAGTGCATCCAACGATTCAAATTCACTACAAGTACGAATTAAAAAACCTAATGATTTCATGGCTTTGGAAATTATTGTTTCACAATGATTTGTAAAGGTTAGTTTACAGTCGTATGAGACACCCAAATCCTTATGTGGTGTGAATCGTGACAGTAACTCCTCGTTAATGGTATAATTGTACATTAAAGGGATGTTTTTTCGTGAATAGGTCATAATTTCACATTTACTGACATTAAATGATAGTTTATTTACTGTACACCAGTCTTCCAACGACTTCAGGTCATTTTGTAGTGAAATAGAGTCTGTTAGGCCCTCAATCCGTCTGAATAGTTTCATATCATTAGCAAATACAAGGGTATCGGATTCAATTTCAATGCAGTTATCATTTTCAAATAGCAGAAAAAGTAGGGGTCCCAGGTTTGAGCCCTGTGGTACACCGGATGTTGCGGTAAACTCATAGGATTTCACTCCTTCATAGTCAACGTAGAGTTTGCGATCTTTCAAATACGTTTTTAAGATATCAATAAGATTCTCAGAGAAACCAAAAGATATTAGTTTGTCTAGAAGCCTGTTGTGCGATACGCGATCGAACGCCTTACTAAAATCTGTGTAGATTACATCTACCTGAGATCTTGAATCGAGTGCTTCGGATACAAATTCTGTAAATATACACAGATTTGTCGAAGTGCTACGACCTTTCATGAAACCGTGTTGGTGTTGGGAAATGAGATGGCGAGTGTGAGCATACATCAGGTCGGTCACAATTATCTCGAATAATTTTGAGAGGGCAGAAATCAGTGCAATAGGTCTGTAATTTGTGACATCTGTTGGTTTTCCTTTGTAAAATGAGTGAGTCTTGGTATTAAGTCCTCTGCAATTTTGATAATACACTGTCAATGGGTCATTTTTGCGTAGTCTGCTGGATGAGTTTGGACATTTTTTGAAGCAATGAATGGAATGTTGTTTTTATATTTCATCACCAGGTTGGTTTCACCTTGCAGCCTACACTGGTCCAGTTCTTTGCGTACATTCAATTGGTAATCTCTCTGATAAATGGTTTGATCTTGCCCGAAGTGAGAATTCTTGAATATTTGTCTGGGTCCTGACTGAAGTTTTGTATAATTCCTCAGCAAGATGGGTACGTTTTTTTTCTCGGAGAAGATGATCTTGATCGGTCTGCATTTTGTTGCATCATTGTTAACTTTTCCCAAACGATAAGTTTTCACGTCATTCATATTGAATGATGGTATCAGGAATTGAATTATCCCTTCGACTTCATTCTCAGAATTTTCGGGAACTCCAAATAACAATACATTATTTTCTCTACGTCTCATTTCATCAATATCTGAGATGATTTTTAGTGGACTATAGAAGTTCCCTTCATCTCCTTCCTCGGCTTTTTTATCCACTGCCTGAGTTTGTTTTTTGGGCCCATCTCTCATTTGGGTAATTTGGGTCTGTAGGTCATTAATTTTTTATTCATATATACCAAGTTTTTCGTCCAGCTTGGTGAAGACACCTGCCGAGACACTGTCAACAAGTTTTTTTTATAAAAAACTCATCTGTGCACAGTTGTTTTATACACACGTCGGCAGCCGATCGCAGCTCGGCAACTTGTCCACGTGTTAACGGCATTTGTTCACAAAGTTCAAATCAGTTCGATTTTTTTTCACTGTAGAATCACCTCACTTTATCCAGTAACCTCAGTAAAAACTTTCAATATCTTAGTATAATTTTGCGTATGAATTAGAGCACTATTTGAGGAGCATATAAAATCACAACCACACACCATGAACTCATATGTGGAATATAGGGTTGTCTGCAAAAAAATCGGTCCTAATAGAGATTTGCGAATTTTAAAGATTTAAATTTCAACGCGTGTGGAAATGAGTGACAGAGAGATCCGAGGTTAGTATACTGTGTAATAATAAAGGACCGAACATTGCAGTCGTGTCTGATGGGACCCTGAGTATAAGAAAGTGCGCATGCTCGGTACGTAAACTATGGAGGTACGATTGCAACAGGCTGTAGCAATGTTAGCAATATTGGACAATCGAATAGGCTGGATGGGGTATGGGGTACCGCATGCTACTTCAATAAATAATTTGAAAAGTGAATAGAAAAAAGTTTTTTCTGATTGATATTGTTTGAATAAAGCCACTCTTACAGTTTTATTAGAAAACAAAGCATGGAAACTAGTATTTTGAAGTCGAGGCAGAGATTTCAAAAAATGTATGCATGATGCTTCGTGAACTTTGGGAGATCAAGACGAATAGAACGAATCAAGCCAATAACGTTTCTATATTTCGATTATTTATTTCCAAGAAAAGACGGTAATCGTTAAAAAAGTAGAAATGGAGGAATGGGGCTGCGATGAGTCAGCAGAAAAATTACATGATAATACCAAGAAGAACACAATAAAGAATTGATATAGAATTGATATTGAATTGGAAAATGAAAATGTTCTAAGAGAAAACTGAGGGTGTTACTGAAACGCAAGAAAAAAAAAATTTAATATTGAGCCTGAAGTATAGGAATAAAAAAAATATACGGAAATTGTAGTCCAAACCCGTGTAAAGAAGTTTCAACTTTTAAAAAATTAGTATTTTTGGAAAAGGTTTGAGTTAAAAAATTATCAAATTCTCATAAGATTCTGTTTGAAAATCAAAATTTGTTTTTTCATTGATAAATCTACAGTTTTGCTTAGGAACTTGTTTTATGTAGTCAACCACTCGGAAAATTGTGGTCAAGTACTAGTTCTTGCTGGTCAATCACAGGTGATTTATCACTATTTCGACTCGTTTATTCTCTTAACTGCATTTTTCCGTTATTTGGAGATTGTACATGATATTGAGAATCGCAAACCTCAGTTCTTCTTGATATTTTTTGGTTTTCATGAAAATTGATATTTTAGTATCTATAAGTAATTTTTTTGAAGGATGCTCTTAATTGGTCAACCATTGGTCCACTCACCCTATCATAGATTCATCTATTGAGAAAATCTGTGATGATTCATAGATATCGTACTGTTTTGATACATTCTTTCCAACAATGTCGCAATTTATGGAAGTTTATCATACCCGGGTTGTCCTTGGAATTGCAGTTTCGTTCTCGTTTATGGGTAGATTTCAATAATTTTTTATACCTTTTTGACGACATTATTTGAGGAATTTGGGCCACCCAAGTGGTTGATTACTTGACCGTAATTGCATAGGCATACCAATTAGGACTTCGACAATGTTTGTTTCAGTCTAATTTTTTGACGGTCCTGGCCCAGAATTTTTATCACATTCCCTTCTCAGATTTTGGGCTGCATATCTATTCGTTTCATATACTAATATTTCCATCACATCTCCAAAGAACTTCGAAATATAAGCAATTTTCCTTAGGCATATCCTAAGATAGATTTGAGAGCGTGCAGGTTACTGAAATCTTTCGAGAGATTATCAAGGGTTTATTTCCAAATGTTCGTCGTATTTTATTGCATCTGCTGCAGCTTTTAGGGCTTTCTTGGTTTGAACCGTGAGCTTCCTTCGATATTTTTCTCTACAAATTATTGATCCAGTAGGTGGCATTGGTTCAGATTTTTTCTCATCTTCTGTTTCATCATTTGGATTCGAAGTTCCATCTTGAAATGAGTTATCCAATTCATTTAGCTCAGTAATTCGCATTTGCTCTATGCATCAAAATCTTCATCTTGTTAGAAATGATTTCATCATCTGGAAGACTGAAATAGTAATCCAGTGTGCTTCTGTTTATACTGGATCATTAAGATTCTAGTTTCCAGCCATGGCAGATATGCTATAAGAAAATCACCGGTTGATTATATTCTGATTTGGGTTGTCGAAAGGCCTTCATTTTCATTGAAAATTGAAAAATAAAATAATTCCCCTTCAATTATGTAGCATAGTCATCATGCACAGTGGGCAATGGAAATAATCTTCCCAGTGAAAAAAACTGTTTACTCAACACCCTGTAAAGTTTACGAACTATCATGTACCCAGGGAGAAGGAATGCATCACTAATTCATCATATCTTGGAAAGGGAGCTCTTACCTTTTTGAGATGTTACAAAATAAAATTACAAGAAAACACGTGTTTCAGGAGCCAAATTCATGGAATTTGCGACACGGACTGCTTTGATAGGCTTCTTCGACATATTACCGTTGTCTAAATCTTCAGACAATGATATTACAGTTCATCAACATCTGCGGGAATGATTTTCCAAACCCGAGATGGCAAAAGATACATTTTCGGAATGAGTTGTTACCGTCGAGCGTGAACGAATTACAAATGAGTGGGAAAAATACTGTGAAAGGGCTAGGAATTATCCAAATTCAGTAGGACTAGTACTGCGAGAGAACACATGATAGATCGACTTGATACTCACATAGTATTTCTTCGGAAATTACCTAGTATCTATCCCACATGTCTATTCCATTCTTGAATTTGGTATTTTCTGGAAATTGTCCAGTTCAGTTTTCATTAATTTTGGAAAGGAAATACGTTCGTAGTAAAGGGATGTGAGGTAGAAATTAGTCTTCGTGAAATCGCATCCTTTGTTTGTTCTCATGGAAGTGAGTAATTTCTCTTCCAATGGGGGTTCAAGTGAGCTAGGACTCCTATTTGCGAGGGAACGGGAAAAAGAGGTGTCGTGACGGCAAAAGGTTCTGTTATTTGAAAGCCAGGGTTCTTCACAATTTCTATATCTACCACGGGATTCGGATTTGACGGTGGAGAAATGTGATACTGGTACCTCAAGGCTGCATTCTGTGAGCCAGGTCATTGTGGATTCCTATTCTCCATTTTCCGTCGTGGTCAGCTATCATAATAGCCGACATTTTCGTGGACTGGACCAGAACTCTTCATCGAAGTTGAGCCATTGGAATTTTTTTGTAAATTGCTGTGTTGCATAACGAAGTAAATTGTTATAGGGTTCTACGGAGGACCTTACCTTGTTTTATGGAGGACCTTGTTTTTTTTTTGGACAATTTTGCTTTGAGCAATATTTTCCTCGTATATTTCGTTTCCGATATTGATTTGGGGATATAATGGTTCTGAACATCTGATTCAGAAGGAAGGCGTAGGCTTTTCCTGCCAGAATCGAACGTTCCTGTGATTTTCTACCCTACAAAAAGTCATGTTCCTGTATTTGAAAGCCGTCCATTTTCATACGTGCCATCTTGCACTGTAGAAGATCGCAAGGGAGTAACCAGCCACGTTCATAATTTTCACAATTTTTTTAACTTTGCATTTAATTTGTTTTCTAAATTTGATTTTTGTTTAACCCATTCACTTTTGGGTATAAAGGATTTTATAATACAGTGGGTGTAAAGGGACGCATAGTACCATGGGGAACTAAGTATAATACTCAACATTATTTTATTTTTAAGGACCAACACATGAGTTGAATTTATCTCTGAAACAGTAGTTCAATTTACAAACTGTCTGACCTCACCATACGTTATTACCATCAAGTCCAGGGTTACCAAAATTAATGAAACATTATCTGTTTATTTTAGTGTAACAAACGGTATTGGAGCGTGATATATAGTTATTTCCCATTTTTATTCCACACCTGTTGTATAAACTGTCAAGTGATATTTTCTCAGAAAAATAAGATTTTTCACATTCAAATTTAAAATAATTTTAGTTAAATTCTAAAATTAGTATTTGGTTCAATTGTTGCCAAATATTCACTCTATAAACTATTTTCAAGCTGTGACGACCAAATAAAAAAAAATTGACCTAATTCAAATTGGTTTTGAAACTTGTAATAACTCATAGTCCGCTGTACCTGGACCTTCTGGCTTTCCATTAAAAGGTATGTTATATTATAAGAGTTGTCACAGAGTTAGAGAGAATAGAGAGTCATCTATTTTTCATTATTGGATTTTCAAACATCTCTTCAAACTGATATCGCCGCCTTCTCCAGTTTCCATTATATAGTCCTGTTTATCCAGGCCAACTCAATTTTGTTTACAAAGCAAATACAGCTATAACAACTTCAAAAAAGTCCGACAAACGAGTTGGAAACATATAAAATAGAATTTCAGCCCCAGGGCATTAAACAATCATTCAGTTTTATTATGGCGATACGCTTCTAGAGACCCTTTGTCCCTATAATTCCAGAAGTCGACGCGAGACATTTTGACCAGTGAAGGAAAGTGTTGGCGTTCCTTTGAAAAGTTTCTTTTATCAAATCATTCCATCAAGTGGAAGCTTCGCCTTGTTGGTTGGGTTTTGTTATCTTGATAAAAGGAACTTCGAATTTGTAGTATTCTGCATTATCATGTATATATATATATATATATATATATATGTATATATATATATATATTTGTTTTTCCTTTCTTGGACATAAGGTTCATTAAAAAAAGCAGAGGTTGTTATTTCATGTTATTTATTGATTAATTCCAGACGTTTCAGCCAGGGTTTTGGCCTTTCTCAATGGGTCAGACTAAAATATAAGCAAAAACAGTTTGTCAAGAAAGGAAAAACAAAAAACATATACAGTGGTTCAAGAAAATAAACAACTAACAATATATATATATATATATATATATATATATATTTATATATATATATATATATTTATATATATATATTATATATATATATATATATATAGACATCCATTTGGAAAATATACAGGGTGTTTCTTAAGTACGTGTAGAAAATTCAGGAGCACGTTTCAGAAATGCAGGGTCAAAATTGAATTCTTATTTTTATTTTTTGTGAATGAGTTCAAAATAATTGTGATGTTCGAGTGAAGTTTGGTATCTAGGAGTATTTTCCAATGACAAAATCAAATTTGATGTTAGTTTGTCTCTTTCGTGGGGGTGGCACCACCAACATGTCTTTTCAGTCATTTGAAATATCATAACTTTTTTGTACGTACCCGTATCACGTTTTCTAGTAGAAAAATCAATTTTTCTAACATTTTTGTGTAGAAAATATATTCTTGGTAGAGGTCGCTGCGATAAACTGTTTTTGGTGTTATTGGGATTTGAAATGATTTGATGTATTTGAATTATTTCCGTGGGGCTTGCAAGTCGCCTCTAAGTAGTAAATATCGGAAAAGATACGCCAATGAATTTGTCTTCTTTCATTCAATGGTCTTCTACTCTACATCCAACACTCGAATGTAGTAAAAAAATGATTCTTGTTTTTTGTAACAAAGTTTCTTTGGACTCTTCTCCGATTTAAATAAATAACATTCAGGTGAGTCCTTGTCATGTCATTTCAATCCGTTCTTGTGACAGTGAGGTTGATTTCTGTATATGAGTTCCCCTCTTTTTCAAATGGCAGCATACACGAATAGCAAAATGGCTAATATGATTTAAGTATTCGATCTTGCCGAGGCTAGACGTATTTATAATGAAAGATTTCCTAATCATCGAGCGCCGAATCACCAGACATTCAGAAACCTTTTTCAGCGGCTTATGGAGTCTGGATCCTTCAGGAAAGGTCCAGTGGCAGGCAGACCGTTGACTACTGAGACACCAGAAGTTGAAGAAGCTGTTCTTCAGACAATCGAAGAAGATGCGCAGACAAGCGAGTCCAAGCATTGTTGCCCCGAGATCTCCTTCCCCGTGTAACATTTTGCTGATGGATACTGCAGAAAATTGCACAAAACCCTCAATTTACTGCAGAGATATTATTCACTGACGAGGCACATTTTTCAAAGAACTCCATATTGAACCTTCATAATAATCATGTGTGGTGTGACGAAAACCCTCACGCAATGGTTCAGTCCATGTTTCAACACCAGTTTTTATTGGATGTGTGGATTGGTATTGTTGGAGATTATTTGATTGGTCCCCACTGTTTTCCAGGGACTCTTAATGGAAATTCTTATCATGATTTCCTTGAAAATATTTTGCCTGAATTACTTGGAGACATTCCACTTTTACTGAGATAAAGAATATGGTTTATGCATAATGGAGCGCCAGCGCATTTTACTTTAATGGTTCGTGATTTTTCAAATAAGCGATTTAGAAACACATGGATTGGTCGAGGCACTGAAGTTCCAAATCAATTCTGGCCTCCGAGGTCCCTAGATTTAAATTCAATCGATTTTTTCGTGGGGTCATTTGAAGGCCCTATTTTATACGATGCCAATAAAAAACGAAGAACAACGTCGAAGAATCATTGCTGGATGTGACGCTATCCGAAATACACCAGATATAATGGAACGTGTACTTGGGTCCATGAGACGATGAGCCGACGCATGCATAATGGGGCAAGGTTGCCATTTTGACCAAATACTTTAATTATTACCCTCAACTAACTGTTTTAGTATTAAATTGGTCTTAATTACTGTTATTATCATTATTAATATTAAATTGATATAACACCCGATTCCTATTTCAAAATGGAATTTAAAAAAAATCTTCAACTAAATTAATTCTGAAATCTTGTCATTTGAAATCACTTGCATCGATTATTTCAAATCCCAATAACTCGAAAACAGTTGCTAGCAGCGACCTCTACCAAGAATATATTTTTTACACGATTATGTTGGAAAAATCGATTTTTCCACTGAAAAACCTGATTCAGATACGTACAAAAGAGTTATGACATTTCAAATGACTGAAAGAGGCAAACTAACATCAAATTTGATTTTGTCATTGAAAAATACCCCCAGATACCAAATTTTAGTCAAATATCACAATTATTTTGAAGGGTATTCACAAAAAATAAAAATAAGAAACACCTTGTTTAATTTGAATTATAATCTATTGATATTTTTTCTGATTTGTAACTTCCAAAATCAGATCCTCATGCCATTTTGACAAATGTTAGTATAATAAAATTTTGTTGTTAAAACAGATATAAATAATCATGATATACAGTCATAGAAAAACTTCCACTATAGTCCAGGCACTGAAGACATAAAAAGGGGGCTTCGCTACAAAGGGACGCGGAAAGCTCTAATTCAGTAGATTTGTACAGTTTTATGTCCTCATCAATATTCCAAATTCGCGACTTTGAGCGACCGCCGCTCGGGCCGCTATATCGGAAAAATGCTACCAAAAACCAGCTTTCAACCCCCTACGCAAACAGAAGGGTGTTATAAGTTCAACGTGTGCATCTATGTGTCTATGTATCTGTATGTGGAATCGTAGCTACCAAACAGATGAACCGTTTATATATATATATATATATATATATATATATATAAATATATATATATATATATATATATATATATATATATATATATATATATATATATATATATATATATATATATATATATATATATATCATACTGAAAGGGTTGCTGCGAAACCTCCATTTTGATGACGTCCGATGTGTGCCAGAATAGCCAACTTTATAGAACTTATTTTCAAATTTCGAAGAGTAGAATGGAATCTATATCTTGACTGAATGCGCCGAGCAGAGAAGAAATAAATGAAAAATACATGAAATGAATCAATTTTTGTAGAATGTATAAGGCCTCAAAGAACAATATGGAAGAAGAGATCCTTTCACATGGTATCAGTAATTATATTTTGGAAATGGCTGGAAACTTGGAATCAAATTTGCATTTATACGTATTGTTCGTACAGCTTTTCATGTTCCATGTGGTCTCAGGTATTTTCTCGAAACTACGGAATACAATTACTACTACTGCACTATACACTGTCTTAGTAGATGATGATAAATCAAACACTACTGGAGTCATTGATCAACACACTTTATGTTCAAAACAAATTACACAAGACGTTTGGAAAACTTGCAATCAATAAGACCAAGGATAAATACAATACAAACAACTAAATAATTCGTAAATATTGGCACACTCGAACTCACGTAAAGCTATTTTATACCGTAACCCTGTCATTATTATATCCTGGTCAAACCTACAGAACAGTATATTGATGAATTTGGTCCGAATTTTTTCAATACGATATTTTTGATATTATGGATTCCAGACCTTAGAAGCATATTCAAGATGACTACGTACTAGATGACTACGTAACAGGATCAAGAAATTTCGATCATTGAAACTTTTTATTATTCTCGTGATAAATTCCAGATTTTTACAATTTTTTCTATATGCAAATCGAATGATAATTGTGTTTCTACTTAGACTCCAAGGTCTCTTACCGAGTCAATTCGTTTGAGTGTCTCATTGCCAAGTGTGTACCCGAAAATATCATTTTCTGGTAGGCGAGAAAATCTGATGTAGTGACTGACATTTTGGAACATTCAGAAGCAGCATTTGATTTTTGCTATATGTATGGAATTTATTGGAGTAGCAGGCAATCAGATGTGTTAGTTATTGTTTTGTAAACCATGAGATCGTCGGCGTATAGAGAAAATTTTTAATAAATGGAGCAACTTCTGATGTAGTTAACAAATAGATTAAAAAGTAGCGGTCCGAGATGGGAACTCTGAAGCACTCCAGAGTTGAGAAGAAGCCATTGATTTTAACAAACTGGGATCCATTGTCTAGATGGAATTCCATCCATTCAAGCAGGGTTTCATATATACCGACATTTTCCAGTATGAGAAATAATGCCTGAATAATAATTTGATGAAAACCGGTGGTATGCCATCTGGTTCCGCACCTTTTTTCGGATTGAGCCCATTTATCTGCTTCGTCACTTGATCAATATAATTATAGTAGTGGAGGGTTCTGATCGATCGATTATTGTTCAGTATCCGGGATATGATAAAGTAACCCCCCTTTACCCTATTATTAGCTATTTTAACTAACTTAGAAATGAAGATAAATAATGGTGGAACCTAGCTATTACGTACACGACCGTCTGACCCGTTTGGGTAACTATCTCAGTGACATTCGATTCTATCAGAATTATATTTTTGAACCTGATTTGTACCTTTCTGGAATTATCAGTAATATGTGAGATTTTAAAATTGATGTCTATCTTATTGAAACAGTGACACGGGTAGCTATCTCAGTGACATTCGATTCTATTAGAATTATATGTTTGCACTTGATTTGTACCTTTTTGGAATTATTAATAATATGTAAGATTCTAAAATTGATGTCTATCTAATAGAAACAGAGACACGAAAAGGTGGGGTGGTGCTTCTGTTGTTTTTACACGATTGATATTCAGAACTGTCGATAGAAAGCGCAAGTAGTATTTATAAACGCTAAAATAAAGTATAAAATTGTTTTTATGTCGCTTGTTATATCTTTAATATTTAATATTGTACTATATTTATATTATTAATATGTACTCAGAATTGTCCGTCATATTGATTCCATTCGTATAAAATCGAATAGATTGATATCTCTTTCATCAAAATTCGATGAATAGTTCAGACGCTATGGTGGAACATTCGTAAATACAAACATACATAGACAGCTAAAATCATTATTCATATTTAATATTGTACTATATTATATTTGTGAACTTAGAATTTTCTCCCCTTTCATTCGACATCCTATCCGATTCGATAGCAAAATAGAGATTTTATTCAAATGCACTAAAAAATAATTTTTTTGGATGTGTGACGTAGGTTCAGTGAGTTATAGATTCAAAAGTTTGTCGCTTTTGTATTCGAACTGAAAACTTTGCGCGACAAGCTTTCGAATCTATAACCTACGTAACACATCCAAAGCAATTATTTTGAACTTTTTAGTTTATTTGAATAAAAGCTTGTCTTTGAAAAGTTTGTTTATTAATTATTTCATTTTGTGCCTTTTAGTACTGAAGTACGCCTTAATCTATACATTTTTGTTAAAGCATCGTTATTATGAGGCCTTTTTTTCCTGAAAGTTCTGAGCTATCTAGTCCTTCAATGAGGAGACCATCTAAGGATCAACTCATCCGCCATCGACTAAATTCATAATCATTTTGATTTTATGCCTATACAATGTCTATGCCTATGTTACCCGGATCATAATAGCGAATCGATTGACACATCATTAATCAAAATCGGATAAGTAGTTTAGACGCTACAGTTGAACATTCTCAAATACAAACATGGGCTGCTAAAAACATTACCCTTCCTTATCGGCTGTGCCGTAGCCGAGTAAAAAAGACTGATGACTCCCTTTTTTGATAAATATGTTTGATGTACTTGATCCAAAATTATTACTTCTTGGATAATTAGTAACTAAATAGTAGCATTGTTGGATTGATTTGTTGAAAATATGAACAGGATGTTCATAGAATCAAATGTGGAATCATCTGCGACTGAAAGATGAACTTTAGTCACTATCTTCCATCGTCAAGATAACCTCTTGTGGGGTATTCATGTTGGAAAAGGAAACATTCTCAATTGGATATTGATAAAAAGATGTTTCTGTGAATTGAAAAATCCACGATAAAAATGTTTTTTTTTTGTGAATGTCTAACAGAAACAACTACTTTTCCGGCTAAAGCCACGCTGGACATTGAACTACATCTGATAGATATTCTGAAAAGACCCTAACTCAAAAGAAAAAATCTGAAATTGAAAATATTTGCATTTTCATTCAGATAGTTATTTGATTTTCTATTTCAGTCTCAATTAAGAACTCATGAAGATGAATGAGGCAAAGAAGAATGTTTTCCAAAAAAGAGTACTCACCAGAAATCGTTCGTAACATTGACGCAAGAGAGACATCGCATTCACTAGGTCTTCAATACATTTTCGTCGACGAAAATCTATTTCACGCTTCCACGATCATCAGGAAGACCGGAAGAAATAGGAAACACATTTTCAAGAAGCATTTCCACTTTGCAAAGATGAAAAAGTTAGAATCATTTCTTTTGGAGAGACACTTTGAAATTAGTGTTTTCTGACATTAAAACCTGTCATGGGATATGATAGATCGATTTGTTGAAATATGAACAGGATGTTCATAGAATCAAATGTGGAATCATCTGCGACTGAAAGATAAACTTTAGTCACTATCTTCCATCGTCAAGGTAACCTCTTGTGGGGCGACAATTTAGCATATTTCGCCAATCTTTATCATTAGTCCCCATTAGTGGGACTGATAAATTTCTATTAAAAATATTTTCATTGGGGGTCTTTGCTTATGACAAAAATATTTTCTTTGAAAGTTTCAACTTTTTTCCAAAACACTTATTGTTTTAAAAAAAGGTTGTTTTTTATTCTTCATGTTTTTAACATTAATCATTTAAAACAGCCTTTTTGAGACAATAATTCCGCTTTGGAGCCAAAACTACTTGAGGAAGACTTATAGTAATTGCTCAATATAATTAGCTACAGAAAGCTATGATAACATTTTACAAATATAAGTTGAAATGGATTTTGCACCTAATATATATGTTTGTTAATTATTCTTGAATGGATCAGCCAAGTTGAATCATATTTTCCAGTTATACTTAAAAAGTAAATTACACTACACTAGTATAAGTTTCATCAATTTTCTATATCTCGTTTTTGAAATATAAATATTAAAAATTATTATTTCATATAAAATATTATCCCATCTTATTTCTCGATGAAATAAATATGATCTTGCGGCGCAAAATAATTGCGCCATCAAAAATCGCATGATCATAAATCGTGTGACTATCAACGGCGTGGCTATTGACACGTTGGTAGGCGGTTTTCCACCTGCTTTACGGAAATTCGGTGTCCAGATCCATATGAGCTGTACTCTACGCTTCGTGACGATTCCACAAATACCTATAAATAGTGATTATGAACCCTTCCCAACGTGTCAATAGCCACGTCGTTAATAGTCACATGGTTCATGGTCATGCGATTTTCATTGGCGCAATTGTTTTGCGCCGCAAGATCATATTTATTTCAAGAAACCAGACATAGGACCTCAATGAAACTTACACGAATATAGGGTGATTTACTTTGAAGTATAACTGAAAAATATGATACAAATTGACAGGCCCATTCAAGAATAATTAACAAACATATATATTTAGTGCAAAACCTATTTCGACTTATATTTGTGAACACCCCCCGTAAAAAATGTTTTTGCAGCTAATCATATTGAGCAATTACTATGAGTCTTCCTCAAGTAGTTTTGGCTTCAAAGCGGATCTATTGTCTCAAAAAGGCTGTTTTAAATGATTAATGTTAAAAAATGAAGTATAATAAACAAACATTTCTTTAAACAATTAGTGTTTTGGAAAAAAGTTAAAACTTTTATAATTACTGTTTTTGTCATAAGCAAAGAGTTCCAATAGAGATATTTTTAATGAAAAATGCTCAGTCCCACTAATGGGGACCAATGAAAAAGGTTTGGCGAAATATGGTAAATTGTCGCTATTTTTGACCCACCCTTTATAATGGGCGACTTTTTTTGTCTCAACGACTGACTAACTGACATGTAATTTGACTTTATTTAAACCAGCAATGCTATTATTTAGTTACTAATAATCTAAAAAGTAATACTCTTGATTAAATGAACCTTATTACATTTTAGTAAAACAGCCATTTTTATGATTTAAAAAATACATATCTTGGAAACTAGACATAGAAACTGATGTAAACTTGCACGTGTAACTTCTAGTGACTTGTACCAGAATATTGCAAACGAATTTAGAAATTGGGTAAGGGCCATTTTTCCATATATTTGGTGCGGTTTTCTTTCATACCAATTAATACAGCGTTTTCAACTATTGAAAAATAAGGATTTTTTCCACAAGGCAAATTCACAACATATTGCAATTTGGGTCAAGCCAATGTGGACATAGAATTAATTGATTAAAATGATTGGTACGTCATATTCTGATTGATAACATACTCCGTTCATTCCATTACATTCTGCGCTAAACAGCAGTTATTGTTTTGTTCAATAATGACTCTCTGTCATTCCATAAGTCGCTCTAACAGCATTCTACTTTGCGAAACGTCTCTCATGAACTTAAATGGGGTGCACTATGCAGCATAGCAATTGCTCGTTGTCACAGTTTGAGATGATGGAACGCAATTTAGAACTAGTTTGTTGATGCAGCTGCAGGGGTTGTAATAACATGTTATAGACGAGGAAAAGGGGCTGTTCCAACATGTTCAGTGGATTGCTTCTGTTGATTGAATAACATCAGGTCCAACGACTCCAATCGTATACTCATGTTCCTGTAATTCGGAAGAAGTAGTAGTTCAAACTGTCGCACCATGGCTTACGTAACATGAATATTTCGTTGGCAATTTCTCAATAATCAAGTATAAGGATCATCGCCATAATGTTTCTCCCTGATAACATCTCAAGTCTGCGTTTTTATGAATTCAGCTTCGAAAATTTCGGGAATATACAGGGTAGGTTTAGGTTTCATTAGAACTAGCCCATTTAAGTTATATATAAATATACAGTGCGGTTTTTATAGTCCCCTTCCCCTGTTTACTTTCGAATGGTACCGTATGTTTTCCCGGGGTGTTGTGAATTAACCCCACACCTGTAATACCAGACATTATTCGTTAGATTGGAAAATAACAGTATTAAAAGCATCGACTATCTGAATATAGTCGAACCGGATATGATATGTGGAGCGGTCAACATATACCAATTTCCTTTCTTTCAATACCGGAACGTGGGTTGTTTATCCAGGAAGTACGTACCTTTCGGAAGGACTCGGAAAACAATAATGAAACTTGAAATAATAATGCACTCATGAAATGTTAAGAGCTGTACATATATATTTAATAAAAATTGACACAATTATCTCGATTGTTCTATGGACGAATGATATGCAACAATATTCATACAACGAAAACGAATGTGGACTATTGGCAGATAATTTTACAGTTGGCTACAAAATCGAAATAATTTTACTAAAAAAACAATCTTGAAATCAATTGCCACAAAAAGCTAGAAATAATTCTCTTTTGAGACCTTTGTTAACTTGAAACTATGGAGATACTTTTACATACATATGCACATAAGAAAAAAGGTTGGGCTTGCCATAAACATAAATATAGAAAAACTTACATATTTTCCCCTGTTTCACACTTATTCACTGGAGTAGGTGTTTTAACGACAATTAGTTTTGATTTTATTATTATTTCGATTAATTCCGCGTTAATTGGTTATTCTATTTTATTCGCCCGGTATGTTAGTATAGCGCAATATGGCTATGGTTTTCCTAAGAGATCATGAACTACTGAATTGCGGACTTTCGTTGTATTATCTCTGTTCTGGAAGCGTTGACAAAAATAGACAATTTTTGGAAAAAAACTACTCTTCACTAGTACGTTCACTTGGAGCTTCAATACTTGATTTGCAACTTTCATCATTATTGTACGATACTGTGATTCGATGGACTTCTGAACTTTAGAGAGAAACATTTTACCGTATAATAACTATGATATGACTGGCTTTGCTACTGTTTAACACTGAATTGAATTCTAACCTTACTTTGAGGTTACATGTTCTTTGGTTCACTGTTGAACCCCGATTGATTATTTTGATATCAAACTCGCGCTTTTATATTCCGTTATCGAATCACGTGATAATTTGTCTAACCGCGACTAGTAATTATAATTATCTTCAACCAAAAATAATGGCTCTTGTTTTGGTCATTGCACGCATTGATAATTAATGGGTTGTTTTGTTTCTGTCATAAATAAAAATATATAAAACATAATTTTATGCCTTTTCGAGGAAGAGTTATATTTAATGGCTGTCATTCTTTACAATTGCATTGAATCCGTGTTTATGATCGCGCTGTGAAATAAACAAGTGGCAATTAATAATCTTGTTTACCCTCTTAGATGAGTTATTAATGAATCCGGTGTACAAGGGTTACTTCTTGATAATTATTTTCAAGTGCATTTTAATTGTCTTCCAATAACAACGTATGGTTTAACGAGCGTATGCTTATCAGCTCATTCAGTCAAACATGGTGAACCCTATTGAACTTTCTCTGGTTATCACGATATTGTTTGAGAATATTATGCTGTTTTGTAGGGAAAAAAGTTTTTCTGTAAGTACAGGGCGTGACAGTAGAACAAGAAAAAAAAAGCTATTGTATGATATCACCGATACTATTTTGTGTGTGATTGCCCGATAGTTGGCGGGGGGCACATCAACTCCAAAATTTCAAATAGCATAGGGGCTCATGTGGGACATCATTGAAAAGAGAATTTTATTATTTTTCCAAACATCAATTTTTTTTTCATTTCGTTGATATGTAACTTTGCGGCTTTTTATGGTCCCCCTCATAACTTTTGGAAGGTTCGATGTAGAACAATGCAAAAACAGGTACCCATACTAAAGACATTGTGATTGCCCGATAGATGGCGCGGGGGGCACATTAACTTCAAAATTCCAAATAGTGGGGGTCATGTGGCACATCGTTGAAAAGATAGTTGAATTCTCTTTCCAACCATGTAATTGTTTCTATCATTCCGTTGATTTGTTTTTCACAATGTGCGTTTGAAATGTCAAGCATAAGTGCGGCTTTTTATAGTCCCCCCTCCCTGTTAACCTTCGAATGGTTCGACGTTGAAAAATGAAAGGAAAAGGTATGGAATGATACTACTTTTTGAAATAAAGACATCGTGATTGCCCGATAGATGGCGCGGGGGCATCAACTTGAAGATTTCAAATAGCATGGGGGCTCATGTGGCTCATCGTTGAAAAGACAATTCAATTTCCTTTCCTGCCATCTTTTTTTTATTTCGTTCATACGTTTTTTCACAATATGCATTTGAAATGTCAAGTATAACAAAAAACAGAACTGTTATGTAGGATTCTCCTTTATTGATAATAAAAAGAAAAACTGTTGTGAATTAACGAATTAGGTGTTTGAAATGCCCACCTGATGCTTCTTGACAATAAAATATTCGATTCGAAAATTCGAAAATTCGAAAATTCTTCTCGAACATTATGTAACCATATCTGCAGATATACCAGCACACACCCCTGTAATTCGTTGTTTCAGTTCTTCCATTGTTTTGATTTGATGTAACCCCACAGAAAGAAGTCACAAGGTGATCGTGCCCGCCATTCGATTGGTCCACGACAACCAATCCTGCTTATAGGTTATCTTACATCCAGATACTCTCGAACTTGATGCTTCTTGGAAACTCTGATCACACCCTCATCTCCACAACATGCTCTTTCCATTTACCATCGAGCTGCACAATACCACCCCGTCTCATGTGGCATTACAATTCGGCCGACTGGGAAGGTCTTCGTATGTTTTTCTCAGCGTTTCCATGGAAGAGAGTTTGTTTCTCTTCAGTAGATCCAACACGATGTGCTGAGACAATTTCTGAAATCATCATGTTGGGGATGCAAACCTACATACCGAATACCGAAAGAAGAACATCATCCGATAAGACCTGGTTTAACAGAAACTGCTCTAGAGCTGTGGCTTCCAAACAGGCAGCATACCATCGATGGCTAAAAAATCCGGGCCCTGAGACCAGAGCAGCATATGTCGAGGCTAGAGGCATATGCAAAGAGACAATAGAATGCTCAAAAGATGCCCACAATGCCAAAATAAGATCAAAACTTGCTGAATGTCCTAACGGATCCCGTTCATTTTGGTCTTTCGCCAAAGCTGTGGGAAGAAACTTCACTTCCAGCTCATTTCCTCCTCTAACCAGAGAAGATGGAACACTAGCAACGACTGCCCAGGAAAAAGCCAATATCTTTGCGCACCTATTTGCTGGAAATTCCACTCTGGATTCATCGGGAAAACAACCCCCGAACATTACACCTATTGACAGTCACATGCCCGAGATCACCTTTCGCCAACGTACTATCAGAAAGATTTTGCTGGGTCTCAACACCAACAAAGCCTGTGGATCTAACGGAATCCCGCCTATTGTTCTCAAGAAATGTGCCCCCGAACTAACACCTGTTCTTTGCAAGTTGTTCAACCACTCTTACAATTTGGGGGTATTTCCGTCCAATTGGAAAATTGCAAGAGTACAGCCAGTCCCTGAAAAAGGCAAAAAGGCCCTACCTAGCAACTACAGACCTATCGCACTGCTATCTATTATTCCAAAGGTCATGGAAAAAGCCATCAACATCGAGCTCATGAAATATCTGGAAGACTCAGGAATTGTCAACGATAGGCAATATGGCTTCCGCCATCAGAAATCAACTGGTGACCTGCTCGCTTACGTCTCACATATATGGCAGCTATCTATTGAAAAGTATGGAGAAACTTTAGCTGTGGCATTAGATATCTCCAAGGCGTTCGATCGAGTTTGGCACCAGGGACTCCTCGCCAAGCTTCCGTCTTATGGCTTGCCCCCTCAGCTGTGTTCTCTGCTTGCTAGTTTTCTCTCGAACAGGTCTCTCCATGTAGTGGTCGATGGAGTTTCATCTGACACTCTACTCATAAATGCTGGTGTTCCGCAAGGATCTATTCTCGCACCAACACTATTTCTACTTCACATCAACGACCTGTTGAAAGCAACTTCATGTCCAGTACACAGCTTTGCCGATGAAAGTACCCTCCATACCGCTTTCTCTTCCAGGGCCCCTATATCAGCCCGTGAAACCAGAAATGAACGAGGAAGAAATGTTAATAATATAAATATGGACTTAGCAACAATTCTCGAGTGGGGATCTGATAACTTGGTAGAATTCAATGCAAACAAAACACAAGCATGTCTTTTCTCTAAAAAAGCTGATCTCACTGTGCCTAACATAACTTTGTCAGGAGTAACCATACCACTGAAGTCATCCATATCGATGCTTGGTATTACTATCAGCAATAACCTTTCCTGGGAAAATCACGTGAGGTCCATTGCCAAAAGTGCATCCCAAAAACTTGTTTTTTTGTTTCGTGCCAAGAGCTATTTCACCCCCCACTCAGCTGCTTATGATCTATAAGGCACAGATCCGACCTGTCCTGGAATACTGTTCCCATATTTGGAGCGTGGTACCTAAACATATCCTGAGGCTATTGGATTCTGTCTAAAAAAGGGCAATTCGTCCCGTCGGTGATGCCTCGCTTACAAACTCGCTCACTTGTCTGGAACACCGTAGAAAAGTTGGCGATTTGTCTCTATTTTATAGATATTTTCATGGGCGATGCTCTTCTGAAATATCAACAATCGTTCCTGCTTTGGCAGTCTCTTCGAGACTAACCCGTCAAGTTCAGTCATCACACCCCTTCGTGGTCACTTTGGAGACCTGCAGAACATCACTTTCCAAAGACTCGTTCATCCAACGAACAGCGAGGCTTTGGAACTCATTGCCTAGGGAGGTGTTCCCCGAGGCATACAACCTCCAGAAAATTAAGAAGAACACCAACTCCTACCTTCTTTCCCTTGGTTCCCACGATGTTCTCTGAACATTACAGGATATCCCTTTCCGTGGGAACCAGTACATAAAAAAAAAAAAAAATGAAATATTCGATTCGAAAATTCTTCCCGAACATTATGTAACATATCTGCAGATATACCAGCACACACCCCTGTGATTCGTTGTTTCAGTTCTTCCATACTTTTGATTTGATGTAACCCCACAGAAAAAAGTCACAAAGTGATCGTGCCAGCCATTCGTTTGGTCCACGACGTCCAATTCTGCTTATAGGTTATCGTACATCCAGATACTCTCGAACTTGACGTTGGAAGTGAGGAGGGGCCCCGTCTGCTGAAAGTAGTGTTCCTGGAATTCGTTCTCATTTTCTTCTAGTATTCGGAGTATGAGTGGATCGATCGTTTCTTGTAGCATCTCCAGGTAAAAATTACCGTTCAAGTTTTCTTCCAGAAATGAAGGACCTACAATATGGTTTTCCAGAATTTCTGCCCACACATTCAGTGTATATGGGAAGAGTATGTGATCTTTTCGAAAGACATGGATGTTTGTGTCACTCCAGTACCGCACATTTTGTGTATTCACGTTTCCGACTTGAGACGTCTCATCTCGCCTACAAAAATGGCATTTTTTTGTTTTTTATACAAATCAAAGATACTGTTCATGATCATAAAAATGTATGTACCGATGGATACTGCCCATAAATAAATCTGTTAGGTTGGACTTTACACATGCGGTTTTTCAACATACTGATATATCCCACAAACCCTATTTTTACAATAAAATTCTAAAAAAACACTTACCTTCATAAAAGACTAGCCTAAACGCAAAAAATCACGAATAAAGACCTGTTGCGACGGACGCCATGTTCAGTTCGAGAATTCATAGTGATAACACGTACATAGAGTTCTTAGTGGTAACACGTAAATTTCAAGATCTGCAATAGTTCGCTATCAATAAGAAAAGGAAGACATAACTCATTAACTCTGGAACAAAAAATCGACATCATATTAAAAACCGTTGTGCAAATGAGTGACGAGCTAAAAACTGTGAAAGCCGATGTAAATAAACTCAAGCAAGAAAACGAACAACTGATAACCGAAGTGAATACACTTCACAAACAAATAAATGTTCTTGAATCCTACTCCAGACAAAATTATATAGTATTCTTCGGAATAAACGAAGAAGAAAATGAAGATCAAGTGAAGCTGGAAAGTACTGTTATGGACATCATCAAAACAAAAATGCTGATACCAATAGAAAAAGAAGATATCGAAGTGACTCGGAGAAGGTGAGAGAAAACATACTCAGAAATGGCAAGAAATTGATAAATACCAATTATTCAGTGACATCTTTTCTCTCCAAGAGTGACTTAGAAAATAAGAAAAAACTACGTCCCTACCAAATTCTAGCCCAACAACAAGGAAAAAAATATTTTATCGAAAGTGACAAACTCATTATAATTGGTAAAAACCACACCATTGAAGACTGCGAGAAGCTTTTTAGGAAAACGTTACCTCTGGAAACTCACGTGGATGTTCAAGACAGAGGAAATTTTTCCGAGACCATCAGAGTCGTCAAAAAAACAACACGTAACGGAAAATCGGACAATCAGATAACACCGCGCCCAAACCTGAGGAGCACGTCAAAAAACGACCAGATGGCATAATCACTATTATGCATCAAAACATCCAGAGTATTCGAAATAAAACAGAAGATATCGCGACTTTTTTACTGGAATGCGAAGAAAAGGGACAAAGAGTGGATATTTTGTGTTTTTCGGAAAGTTGGCTGAAAACTGGTGAAACCGATACAATCAACATTACTAATTACAACGCAGTATCTCATTTCTCTAGATCCATTTACTTACACGGAGGTGTTATAATTTTTTCACATGATAATGTTATTCTCGAAAAAATGGACAATTTGAAAACCGCGTGTGTGGAAAAAGACATTGAATTCACAGCTGCGATGGATAAAATTAATAAAATGATCATACTTTGTATATACAGAGCGCCAACTGGTAAGTTGAATGTTTTTTTTGACATACTATTGAAAGACTGAAAATACTCACAATTACAAATTTGTAACTATATCGTCTTTCCTTTGTAGCTTTAAAAAAAAACATGAACTTGAACAATCCACGGATATCCACAACTATGACACTCGCAACAAAAACAAGTATATTCCACCACAATTCAATTACACAGTGAACAGAAAAGGTCCCTTATATATGGCAATAAAAACATTCAATCACCTACCGTCCGCAATAACAGGAATCAATCCTCTAAATATTTTCAAAAATAAGGTCAAACCATTTTTTCAAACCCATGTTTATTACGATATCAGAGAATTCTTCAATGACCACATATAAATCGTTTTTATTATGATAAACATTTTTTTTTCTTTCTTTCAATAATAAAATTCACTAGTCATTATTTCATCAAAACTATTTATATATGCAACCTTTCAATATTGGGAATATGCCCACAAAATTTTTCTATACCTATTCTTTTTTTTTTCTATTTTCTCTAGATTCTGTTATTACTTACTTGTCTTCACGTTAACAAAATATGTTCTTTGGTATATTTATTTATTGTGAGATATTGTCTTAATTACCTTATAATACGATAACAGCGATACATATTGTGAAATTGGTCTTATGTATGTAGAAAAACAACTAATAATGAACTACACTTCTCAATAGCTCACAAGAGCTTTAGCATACATGAAAATCATTCCATATAAAATAGTATATTTTTGTGTATTCATACATGTATGTATTCGAGAAATAAATTCTATTCTATTCTATTCAAACTGAATTTTAAGTGCAGTCTGCGGCGTTGCCAACCCTTCTCCGAAAACCCTAAAGTTTTGTCTCAAGTCCCCAGACCGTCTCAAGTCACCCAACTTGACGGTATCACCTACCAAAATTTCACAGTTCCCAAAATTTGGAAGAATTCGATTTTTTTTTTCATTTTGTATATGTATATATACGTGGATTGCCATAGATGGCAAAAACAAAAAATATCATATATGGCTTCATTATTTTCGAAATAGTCTTCATGAAAAACAATTCACCTTTGCATGAGCCTAAATCAATTTTCGAAGCAGTTTTCCCACTCCTATTGAGATACCTTAAGAACGCATTAACCGCTTCTTGAAGTGTCAAAAAATGTTGACCTCGTAATTTATTTCTGATGTATGGGAATAAAAAAAAATTGAGTAACAAATAAGGGCTGTAAAGCGGATAACTCATTGATTCGATATTTTCAGTTCTCAGTCAAAGACGTAGCCGAAATCCATTGTCGCGAGGAGTGGCACTCCTCGCGCCAAACTTGTCAGTTCACGCGCCGTCGGATAGGGCAGGCTTGACGATCTTCGGTCGGCGCGATGAGTCCTGTCGTCTGTCGGTAAATGAACACGGTTCAAAGGAGCTCGGACGATGGTGCTCAACACGTGTATACCGCTCCAACGACGCGACTAGGCGCGTGGTACTGTCAGTGCCGTGGTATATAACTTTCACCATGGAGTGGTCGAACAAAGTGGAGTTTTTATCCCTCTATGAAGCCGAGCCGAATATTTGGAACCCACGAGATCCAAACCATAAAAAGAGGAATTTCATTCATAATGCCTGGAAGCGAATTGAAGGGAAAATGAGTAATTGCAATTGAACCGACCTATTTAAATTTTTACCGCCAACACTGCCAGCGTACAACAGACTACAACCGTTGCGTGTCCACGTCTGAAACCGCGATCCTACATGCGCCGTGGAAACGGCCCGACACATTTCGTTGCTCCAACCTTGACACTGAACCCTCAATCCAGGATTGCCACTCCACGCGCCGTTGTATCCTGGCTTCATGAAGCGCCGCGATCGTATTTATACTTGCTTTTATTTAACTTGCTTCGTTCGTATGTCATTCGTTCTGTCATTATTTCCTGTTCAAAATTTGTAATCCATTTTTGGAGCACTTGCCGACATCCGATTGAAGTGAAATTTGGCGGGTGTTCATAATTCCTGTGATAATGTATTAATGATTTTTTGTTAGAAAAAAAAAACAAAATGGCGGCTTCAAGATGGCGGACGAGTTTTGTGATTATGGTACGATTCGATTCAAAATTGGTATGTGGGGGTTTTTGGGGTCGGAGTTCGTGAATGTTTTCTCAAAATTCATAATATCAAGATGGCGGCTCCGAAAGGGCAGACAAGTTTTGGGATTATGATCCGATTCCATTCAAAATTGGTGAGTGGGGACTTTCAGGGTAAAAGACAATGAATTTTCCTCCAAAATACATAAAATCAAAATGGCGGCTTCAAGATGGCCGTTGATCTCTGTTTTCATGGTCCGATTCCATTCAAAGTTGGTATGAGGGGGTTTTTGGGGTCGGAGATTATCATTTTTTTTATCAAAATCCACAAATTGAAGATGGCGGACAAGTTTTGTTATTATGGCCCAATTCGATTCAAAATTGGTATGTCGGGGTTTTTGAGTCGGAGATTATGAATTTGGTCGGAGATTATTGATTTTCAGTTAAAATTCGTAAATTGAAGATGGCAACTCCAGGATGGCGGATGAGTTGATCTCTAGATGGTCTCCTAATTGGAGGACTATATAGCTCAGAACTTACAGAAAAAAAGGCCTCATAATAACGATGCTTACACAAAAATGCATAGATCAAGGCGTAATTGAGTACCAAAAAGCACAAAATTATTAAACTAATGAAAACCTTTTTGAAGACAAGCTTTTATTCAAATGCACTAAGAAATTTGAAATAATTGTTTTGAAAGTGTGCCGTAGGTTATTCCGTGAGTTATAGATTCAAAAGCTTATCACTTTTGTATTCGAACTGAAAACTTTTAAAATGTTTTTATTGATTGTTTTATTACGAGCTTTCATTTAGTTTCACTTGTTAGTTAGTTCTTTCATTCGTTTGTTAGTTTGTTAGTGACAATGCATTATGCAAAAATAAAATATTTGATTCAAAATTGGTATGTGGGGGTATCGGGGTCGGAAATTATGAATTTTTTATCAAAATGCGTGAATTTAAATGGCGGCTCCAAGATGACGGACGAGTTTTGTGATTGAGGTCCAATTCGATTCAAAATTGATATGCGGGAATTTTTGGAAATTTTGAATTTTTTGTACAAAATTCAATAATTCAAGATGGTGGGCCCAAGATAGAGGACGAGTTTTCTGATTATGATCATATTTTATTAAAAATTAGTATGTGGGCGATTTCAGGTTCGGATATAATGAATCTTTTGTCAAAATCTATAAATTCAAGGTGGCGACTTCAGGATGGCGAACGAGATTATGGTCAGAATCTATTCAAAATTGGCGTGTGGGAGTTTTTGGGGTCGGAGATCATGATTTCTTTCAGCTCATAACTTACAGGCAAGAGACTTTCCAATAACGATGCTCTATTATATAGCAATATACAAATCAAGGCGAACTAACTAAAAAGCAAAAAAATAAAATAACTAATAAAAAAACTGTTTGAAGACAAACTCTAATGTAAACCACGTACTATATGAAATGAGTTTAAGTCATCGCTGACAATGATTTAATTATTTTTTGTTGAATTATTTGGTTTGAAAAAGCATGTCACGCGAATTGGAATAAAATTAATACTTCGACAAGTTGTTACTTAATAACCAATCATTGTGCAATGCATTAATTGGTACCTACTTTCATGAATACTTTGTAAAACTCTAATACTTTGACAAGTTCTCACTTACCAAGCAATCACTGCCCCATCAAATTGATTGGTACCTACTTTCATGAACACTTCGTGCCACAATCTTTTTAAAACCAAATAATTCAAAGAAAAATAATCAAATCGTTGTGTGCGATGACTTAAACTCATTCTGAACGTTTCAGTACACCGCTTAAATGAAAGCTTTTCTTCAAAAAAAAATTTTATTAGTAATTTTTTAGCTTGAAAAGGGAAACATGAATACCCCACAAGAGGTTAACTTGGAGATGGAAGATAGTGACTAAAGTTTATCTTTCAGTCGCAGATGATTCCACATCTGATTTTATGAACATCCTGTTCATATTTTCAACAAATCAATTTATTTTTTAGCCTTTCTTTCGACCAATCGATTCGATCCTTTCTTTGGGCAATTGTCAAATTATGTGGGATTCAACGCGAATTTTTTTTTTTTCGGTGGTCAAATGTCCATGCAATATTGAATTTATGCTGGTTCCACTAATGCCCAAGGATGCTTCTATCTCACGATGACAATCTTGCATCATCAGTCCGTCATTAGTTATAAATGTAAATGGATTATTCCAGCAAAGTCACCTATGATATAAATGATTACATCGTGCCGGTTTTGTTTGGGATGATTTTCAACAAAAGAGTTATTTTTGAAATATGTTTTCCTTCCAGTCCAATCAATGAAAAAAATTGATCGAAACTCCGAAATGAAATAGAGTTTTCATTAGTGGAGTCTCTGATACGCGGAAAACTACTTCAGCGATTCTCAATATTAGATCGCCGAAGTTCATTAGTAATGAAGTTGCACCGGCAATCCCAATGAATGGATTCCAGAACCTCATTTAGGACATGAACGTCAGCACATGTAACAGTATACTACTGATTAAAACTTCTCAATCAGTGATTGATTCGAATCGACGATTTGACCTCATTATTTTTTTCATATTCCATATCGTTCCGTGCTTTGTGAACGTGTCATAGAATACGGTAAAACAATGTGTTCGGGACAAATGATTTATTCTCACTTTCAAATTCACAACAATCCTGAGACTCCATAACATAAATCCTATAAGTATTCATAAAGTCAATAAGCTTGGTGGTTATAAAACCCAAAAATATATTATTGAAATGAACGGAGTTATTAACGTTCGAATAGGAAACAAAAGCTTCCATAAAATTTTGAAAGTTAAGTTAAACAAAATCAAATCCAAACTTCAAAAAATTAATTTTCATTTAATATTTCATATGTAGACAATATTTCATAAAATATTGGCAACATTAAAAAAACATCTTGTAAGCCATAAATCATACCCTACACTGAAAACTTCAGGTGCGATGTCATGACGTTTCGGCAAAATCACATGTGCCATCTTCAGGTGATTATTAGAACTCGGCTCATCAACGAGAATGTTTGTGCTATTAGGTGTTATAATCTACGGTAAATATCGGGTAAAACCACTCCTGCTTGTTTGACTTTTCTAACATGATTCTGCCTCCTGAACACGAATCCGGGAAAAAACGCGGCGGTCCCATAACGTTTCCGAGTTGGAGCCTTTTTTACCCGACTACGGCACAGCCGAAAAGGAAGGGTAATGATTTTGGCAGCCTATGTATTCACGAATGTTCCACCGTAGCGCCTGAACTACCAATTCGATTTTGATGAATGAAGTGTCAATTGATTCGTTATCATGGTCCGGGTAACGTAGGCTATATAATAATAATAATAATAATGAAGGTCTTCATTATTTTCAAGTAAGATACATAGAAGTGATATTATTTTGACAGTAAAACAAACAGATTTCTGAAAATAAGTGCGAAGTTCATTTTCTGTATAGAAAACAGTAGCTTCACGACGAAAATGTTTTTCCATTCAACCCTGATACAGTGTGTCAAGGAGAACATTGGAGTGTGTAGCTTTTTGATTGACAATAGACAATGGGAGAAAAGAGATGATCATCTTTATCCGCTAACCCACTCAATCAATTGCTGCTTTGATAGAGGCTACTATCCTAGAAACCTCAAAGTTGGAATCGTCAAGCCACTTTACAAAAATGGAGATAAACTAGGAATGGTGAACTATAGATCTGATGAAAAGTGTGACTGTGGGCACGTATCGATATAATCGATGAAAGAAAATTGTATTTCGTGCATAAAATAATTTATTAAAATCGTAGCAAAGCGCTTTCGACCGTTAGGTCATCATCAGTGTGTACCTGAAAGTAAGTAATAGTGATAGAGAATAAGTTAATGAAAAGTTTTTTTGAGAAAGAAAATTGACATAACTTACTCGTCAGGTGTACAAGAAGCCAAAAAGACCATGAAATATCTCATGATCAATGAATGTTATACAGGTTTACGTGACACACATGTTAAAATACATATTCTAGGCCAGGATGAAAATTGAGATTACAATTTTTCCTTATCTTTTAAAAAGCCATTGTTGGGGTGTGATAGCTGGACCCAAGTGACGAGATTGACAATTGACAAGTGAACTATGAAGTAGATTGACAATTGACAAGTGAACGATGAAGTAGATTGGCAGGGAACACCAAACCATGGAGATATCAGAATCAAGAAAGGAATATCCCTGATACGAAAACACACTGGAAGATGATCAATCTAATGAGGACTGTCATCTGTCAAATAAATGTTCCAGTATTCCAAGGAAGACCAGACAAGACTCTTCAATTCTCACATTTGAGTCATCATAATTGAAAATAAATTCAAGGGAAAATTAGACCTGTCCTGATAAAAATCCTTGTCCACCATGGCTCAGTTGAACCGCAACTGCGGGATAAGAAGTGTGGTACAAGTCTAATGGAAACTAGACCGAACTTCACAACTCCCACAGCTGGAGTGAAACAGAGTATGAAAGGTGATAATCCAGAACATGACTTGTGTTCTCAGTATGGAGAAAACTGAAAAAGAGGCTGGCAAATTGCAAAGAGATACAAGTAAAGTTATCATAGAGAATGGAAATTGAAAAATATTAGCATGATTAACAAGAAACTAAAATGTGAATTAGAGTAAAAAAGTAAAGGAAGTTAAATTTTATTTAATTTAGACGTCTATGAAGTGGAATATAGGATCTATTTGAATTGACTTGCGTGTTGAGACAAAGGTTATTGTTGAGTATTTCTTTATAATGTGTAAATCTTCAAAAAAATCTAATCTATTATAATTTTTGGAACTGACTTCATGTAAAATTTGTGAATTTCTATTTGGACTAAAATTATGATTGTCAAATCTTAAGTGATGACCGAAGGCAGAAACTTTATAACTATTTAAATGTTCCATAATACGAACTTTCAAAGGTCTACGAGTTCTACCAATGTAGGCTGCATCGCAGTTTTCACAATTCAACTTATTTATACCCCATGTTCATTTGCCATAACCACCTTTATTATCTAAATACTCTTGTTTCTTGGTGAGTAAACTTTTTTATTATTTTTATTATTTATACTCAATAGTTCTTTGGGCAGCGAGGTAGAGGAATATCTAGACTTGTTTTTTGAATAGTTCGTTTTTATATTCAGACCTGAAGCAAGTAACGCTGAGGTTCTTTATACTTTCAGGAACGGAGTTATACAACTGGTAAATTTGGTAAGTGAAGGATCGCCTGAATATTTCAGTTTTGAATTTAGGTGGAGATAATAAACCTTCAAATGGTAATTTAATTATATATATATATATATATATATATATATATATATATATATATATATATATATATATATAATATATATATATATATATATATATATATATATATATATATCTCCTGAAATATATTTTGTTGAGCAAATATGTAGGACTTTCGAAATAAAACAATTTTGTGGTATAAAGTGACTGCGTGATGAATTCTTCTATTTTGCATATTTAATCATCCAATCTGTATTGATTCAAGTGATATTATCTGTCATCTTCCCACTCCATAAATTAGCCTTAAACAGAAATTTTGCAATTTTTTAATTTTATTTTTATATACAGCTGTTAAGTTCGGACCATTTACGGAGTCAGCGTAGTTGAAATGCGATAGACCTAATGCTTCACATAGTTTTATTTTGATGTGTCCATAGATCAGTTTCAGTGAGCTATATGCACGATGAATATATTCTATACGAATGAAATCAAAATGCAGATTTTAGATAAAAAAATCAAGAAAACACGCAATAAGGACTAAAATGTTTAAAGTAATAAGAATAAAGTAATTGACCAAAAGATTTTCTCCTATGTAAAAAAGCATTACTCACTTCTCATAATTATATTAGATATCAGCACCCCACGCTTATTTTACATAGGGGAAGAATTTTTCGTCAATGACTTCATTCTTAGTATTTTAAACTTTCCAGTCCATATTGCAATATGAGGGTATTATTTTAATTTTTTTTAACTATAATTTTATTTTCAACTTTTTAGCTACAAAAAACTGGAAAAGACTAAGTCAGAAAAACTCGATTGATTCATCCACATGAGATGGAAATGATTACTAAATAGTGGCGAATGTGCTGAGAATGACCAGTGCATTCGCCATATCTTTGAAATGTAAGTTATTCTAAGAACGATCAGTGCATTCCCCATATATTTGACTCGGGATTTCCTATCACTATTACTGAAATTTCAGGGCTGACATTCAAAAGACGCACCAGAGCTGATTCCGTTCCTGAACTGAAGCAAAATTGTGAGCATTCCACCATTTGATATAGATGACAGTTTTTCAAATTTGTTCAAGTATTTCTTCAAGCTGAGGCATTAGGGACTACGATTCTACAACTACGAAATGCGGTAGGAGGAAAAGCTGGGATTAAGTTATCTTTAGGCACTGGGAGTGTAGGGAATATCTCCCTTTTCTGCCATTTGGCAGGAATATGCTCACTTCAATTCAATTCCATTTTCATTTCGACATTTCACAATGTATAGGAAGAGTCATAATATTAGGGATATATACGGTATTGGGGAGTTTGGGGTATTTACATAATATACATTCATAAACATAACATTTATATTTGATTACTCTCGTTTCGGACGTCCATTGCCCTAATGGATTTAAAAGGTTTTCATTACGTTTCGAATGCTTGTATCTGCAATCGTCTTCAGGTGAATATATATATCTATCAATATTCACCTGAAGACGATTGCAGATACAAGCATTCGAAACGTCGTGAAAACCTTCAAATTCATGGACGATGGACGTCCGAAACGAGAGTAATCAAGTTATCACATCGTCTACAACCTTCAAACATAATATTTATTTATTTATTTATTGAATAATATCCATACAGGCCTATCGACCTAATTACATGAATAGTGCCTGTAAATTAGCAAGGTATACGGCACACATGCGAACTTAACTAAAATAAACTAAATATTCTAAATCATTAACAAAATTAACCTAGGGGTTCGAGGGGCTGAATGCTCAAAAACTTCCATACAGATACATTATTTATATAATCTAGTATTAGTTTTCGAAATCTATTAGATGTTAAATTCCAGTCTAATGTGATTAGCGAGTTGATATTATTGGCCGTGCGAAGCATGATTATGAGAGGAGCCCTCGCGCATGTTGAAACTGAAGGTATATGAAACATTGTTTGAGTTCGAGTGCGTCTTGAAGGAGCGTTGAATGGAATTAATGACACAATTTCAGGAGAATTTGCTAAGTTGTTCATAATTTTATATAGAAATAATATTATTAGAAGAGTTCTCCGACTGTCCAGAGAGTAAATCTTGAATTCTTGCCTAAGCTGAGTTGATCTGACTGTATTATAGTCCGGTCTAATATGGTGTCTTCTAAAATACAGATATCTCAGGAATTTGTTTTGAATTTTTTCTAGTCTTTGGAGCAGTGTTTGATATTCTCCATGCCAAATTATAGAAGCAAATTCCAATTTTGGTCGTACTAATGAATAATAGAGAATTTTCATGGTTCTTATGTTGATAAAAGGAGATGTCTGTCTTATTATGAGTCCAAGCATTTTGTTTGCTGATTTAGTTATACTTTCAATGTGAGGAGAAAAGGAAAGTCTATTGTTATATTTTACTCCAAGATCTTTCACCTCCGTACATCTCTTCAATGATTCATCGTGCATTCTATAATCAAAATTAATGGGATTTTTTTGACGCGTTATAGTAATGACAGAACATTTACCAATATTAAAGTTCAATTTGAAATTGATACTCCACTCAATTATACTATGGATATCTTTCTGAATTGCCACACAATCTCTAACTGTTAGTACTTGTTTAAATATTTTCAAATCGTCAGCAAACAGTAGACACTTGGAGTATTTGATAACTGTCGGAAGATCGTTTATAAACAAGAGAAAGAGTAAAGGCCCTAAGTTAGATCCCTGTGGCACTCCAGAAGCTGCAAGAAATTTACCAGAAGTATTTCCGTTATGTTTTATCACACAATATCTATTCCTCAAATAACTTATAAGTATCTTCAACATATTTTTCGAAAAGCCGTATTTGTTAAGTTTTTGCAGTAGACAGTCATGGTTCTCCTGATCGAACGCTTTGCTAAAATCTGTGAATATAGTATCGAGTTGTTGTTTTTTCTCTAATGTTTCGTTGGCATAGTTAGTAAATAAAAATAAGTTGGTATTTATGGATTTTTGGCTCATGAAGCCATGTTGTTCGTCAGCTATTACATTTTCTACATGATTATATAATTTGCAGTAGATAATTTGCTCAAAAAGCTTAGAAGGTGCACACATAATAGAGATACTTCTGTAATTCTCTATATCCATTTTATCTCCCGATTTATGAATTGGAGTACAGATTGAGGTTTTCCACTGAGTAGGAAAATGAGATGTTTTGATAATCAAATTAAAAATATGTAATAAAGGAGATTTTAGCCACTCCTGACAACCTTTCAATACGTATGGTGGGATACCATCGATACCGGCAGCTTTTTTCGGTTTAAGCTTTTTAATAGCTTCTCTGTAATCAGATTTTTCTATGACAATTATATTGAATGTATCGTTCACCCAGCTCAAACCATCTTCAAAATGATCTGCATATTTTGAACTATCTGAACTATAAACACTAGCAAAAAATTCTGCGAATCTTTCAGCCGTGTCCCCAGTCAATATGTTATACCCTCTGAATTTAAAAGTATCCACGTTGGTACTATGCTTTCTTTTCGCGTTAACATAATTCCAAAAACAATTTACATCAGATATCGAGTTTTCCTCTACTTTTTTAATATTCTTTTTTTCTTCTATTCTTTCAAAGATTTCAGAGACCTTCTGACTTCTATATACTTGTTATTGTAGTAATCCGACACATTTTTCAGTTTTCTATAGCAATTTTTCTCTTTCAGTAATTCTTTTATTTCTTTCGTGTACCAACGTGGATATTTTTTATATTCTTTATATAACACAAATTTTGGTACACAAGAGCTAAATATATTATTAACGGTAATATAAAAATTATCTAAGGCTATATTTACATCCGTCTGATTGATAACGTTTTCCCAACTAGCTTCTCTGAATAATTCAGTAATAACCAAAAAATCCGCTTTTTTGAAATTATGTGTTATTTCTTTAGGGGAGTATTCAGGATCTTTCATAAATGCATGTTGAATAGTGATTTTTATTTCCAATGCTGGATGGAAAATATCCTCTTTAACAAGTGGTAATGGTTCTCTAGAAACTTCACATGAATTTTGGTCGGAACTGATTACCAAATCCAAAGTCCTATTTTGTAAGTTAGTTATTCCATTGAATAGAGAAAAAGAATTGAAATTCATGAAATCAAATAAAACACTCGAATTTTGGCTCCGGTTGAATTTTGTAGACGTGCCTTCAACTTCTGGTATGTTAAAATCTCCTAGGATATATACTTGATTCATATCTTCTATAAAATCTTGTAAGAATTCAAAACATGCCTTATATACGTTTACCAAACTTTTCGGAGGAATATAAACACAAGCAAAAACTCGTTTAACGTTACCTTTTATTCTGATTTGAACAATAAGTGCTTCGAAATCAGTACAATTCTTCGCCACTTTCAAAATCTTATATCTTTTTTTACAAGCTATAAATACTCCGCCACCCCTTGTTTTTGTGTGAAATCAAAGTTTCTATCAGCTCTCAATAAGCTGTATGCATCCAAATCAATTATTTCCCCGTCCGCAGCACTCTCCCCCAACCAAATTTCTACGGCCATGATAATATCATAATCAGCTTCTGAAATATTTTTATGTAATTCTGTTGTTTTGGTATTCAACCCCCTGCAATTTTGGTAATAAACATTTAGTTCGTTCATTTGGTTAGAAACTCCTAAATGCTCTCATAAAAAGAAGAAACAAGAAAAGGCATATCTAAAGTGTATTCCATTTCAAATCCGTGATAATACAAACGTTGGTAGTCAGAGAAAAAAATTCCTGTTTTACTGTAGTTATCTTCAAAACCGATTTGATGAAAAAGCATACCTATTTTTTAGAACCTATACATAAAAAGATCAAATATATATTATAATAAAAAGATATCTATAGTCCGACCACTCTGATCAAATACTGACATCTTCTTCGTGCTGGATGAGTTTAACCACATTATTTTCTCTGACATACAAACGTCCTCCTCTGGTCCAAACATCACGTACTCCATATTTCTCTCTTGCAAGTTGTAACAGTTTCTATCTCATTGCAGTTAGATCTTCATTGATGAAGATTCCCGAATTCTTCAATAGCTTCCTGGCCCTGATAATTTCGTTACGGCTCAAGTAAGACACAAATTCAACTAATACAGTTCTAGATTTTTCAGCGTTAGATTTTCCTACTCTGTATACGTTACTGATATCTGCTATTGTACATTTTACTTTCAACGTAGTATTTACTATGTTGATAACAGTCGACACTAGTTTTTCATTCTCGCTTTCATTAATACCCACGAATCTCAGTATTTTTTTCTTTTGATTTTGCTCTAGTTCATCAATTTGTTCTCCAAGTTCCATAATTTTCTTTTCATTTTTATTTACAGCTCCTTCCAAGGCCCCAAACTTGTCGCATAATAAATTTAGTTTTGATTCCATTATCTCGAATTTTTTATCAAATTGTTCTTCAATTTTGCCCAAAAATTTTGCACATACCTTATTTATGATTATCTCCATGGCGTTTTCATCTATTTGGTTCTGTTGGCTTGATTGGCTTAGATTGCGTGTTTTACTCATCTCACACTGTTTGATCAAACTGGTAATGCTACCCCTCCGTTCCTTAAGGTTGGGAATAAATTCGAATCTCCTTGCTTGTTATATAAATCAGCAAATAGGACGAATGCAATGAGCACAATCCAAACTCTAGTATTATATGTTTGGAATTCAAACGACAGCAATGGTACTATTGAAATTAAATAAGAGAGCAGGAGTTCTATTCGCAGGTGTTCACACGTGAACGGACATTTCACATTTTTTATAGTCACGTCACATCTAAAAACTTCTTCAAATTGTAGAACCAATTGTGCAACGAAAAATATTTTCAAGTGACTTACATTCCTCGATGTTCAAAGGAAGTTTGTTGAATAATTTGGGACCAATATAATCTGGAGAACAATCGAACCTTGGGGCACACCTATATTAACCGTCAACACATCCGCGTTAAATTTTAGAATTTCGTTCTCACTAAGATAATCAATTGACACGTATTGTTTGCGGTTTTCGAGAGAAGACGAAATCCATGATGATACATTACCTCGTAGACCATACATTTCGAGAATTGTAATTAGTTTCTTGTGATTGACGCAGTGGAATGCCCTGCTCAAATCACAAAATATTGCAGCAGGACACTCGCCTGCATCTGTAAATTTGATGATTTGTCTATAAAATGTGAAAATAGCCGTTGACGTCGCTTTTCCTGATCGAAATCCATGTTGGTTCTCATTCAATATTTCGAAATTGTCCAGAAATTTCAGAAGCCTGTCCAGGAAACCATATTCGAATATTCTAGAGATAGTGCAAGGGGACGTTATGGGTCTATAGTTCTTCATCAGAGTAGGGATTGTCTTTGTTGAACAGATGTACAATTTTCCAATTTTAAGAGTTTCTGGAAATGTTCCCAACTCGATTGATTTGTTTACTAGGTTTATTCAGTTCTTTTGAAGTCATCTGGCAGTTTCACATTGATAACGTTATTTATTATTCAATTCATATGCCATGGTCATGCGTATTTTTTATTCTTCATTGACGGCATCTCCATTGTTTTTATTTGTCTATCAAATTATAATGTTTACTTTTTGTAGTTGACAACGCACGACCACGGCATTCCAATTGAATTATAACGTTATCGAAGTGAAACTAACAGAAGACTTCAATAGATGATGATAGCAATCCACCCCTAACTTGTTTTTTACTTTTAAGTGTATTTTATTTTTACCGTAGTTGGGTTACACTTTTTATTTTTTGTTCTGAAACATGTGAGTTTTAAGCACCGTTGTCTTGCGCAAAAATCACGCAAAATTCCAGCATTAACTACGAAAACGAAATAAGTCACTTGGCACAAAATCAGCCGGTTCTATTGACAAAATCCTCCTTCTTCAACACGTACATCATAACTCCTCCTCGGATCATGTACAATGTAACCTCAATCTGAGTCAATTGTCAGAGGTTAGGATGTATGTATTGAGGACAGGTGATTTTTGCCAAATTGTGTCAAAAATGAGTTATTTAGTGTTAATGGTTAGGAAAAAGGAGGCATTTTGACTAACTTCTGCGCAAGAAAACGGTGCTTGAAATTCACGTATTTTGGACGAAACGGTATGAAACTGCCGCGTTTTTCTTCAGATTCGTGTTCAGGAGTTGAAAACACGTAAGGAAAGTCAAACAGATATCTTCTGGGAGCAGGAGTGCTCTTAATCGATATTCACCTAATCTATGATTGGTTCTGTATTTTGATCACTATTGATAACATTAAGCGGGAATTTTGTATTACGGTTCATCTGTGGATCCGACCACTGAATTCCCCATGCATTTCTTATGGGTCTAAAAATTACGCGAATCTCTCGCCTGTTCAAAGATACTTTGGCAAATTTCTCAAGGTTTATTCCTTTTGGAATAGATCCAATGAACCTTACTCAACAAGCTATAATCAAAATTTTACATTGAAATTGTATATTTTCAAAATAATTGATGAATATAAAATTGGTAGGCAAATTCGATGGAAGTTTGTCTTAGCTACATTCCGTTATTGATTGGAGGGGGCAAAGTTTGGCGGGAAATTCAATTTTATAAACATACATGAAATCTCATTTCTCAGACAAACATAATGATGCAGTGTGCTCTGACGAGGGAGAAAAAAACTTGAAATAATAATTCATTGTTTTGCGCCTTGCTGCAATCACAGACACCCAAGTGATTGCAATTTATATTTAATGCCAATAAAAGAGAAAGTTTGAACAATGTGGATAAAATACTTGGCATGGTATGATTTGTATGTAACAAATACATTCAGGTGCCGAACTGACAAAAAAAACAATCAAAATAGTTGTCACTTCAAAGATGGTTTGACAGAAAATGGAAAATTATATTCGTAAGGTAAATATTAAGTCAGTGTACTCATCCTTCCTGAATATGGGCGAAATAATTTTCTTACGTGTTTTTGCCTCCTGAAAACGAATCCGGAAAAAAATGCGGCGGTCTCATACCTTATTTTCAAGCACCGTTTCCTCGCACAAAAATTACTCAAAGTGCCTCCTTGTTCCGAACAGCATAAACTACGAACATTATATCACTCATTCTCGGCACAATTTGTCACAAAATTCAGTCGGTTCTACCAAAAAAATCCTCCTTCTTCAACACGTACATCCTAGTCTCTCCGCATCATCAACAACAACCTAACCTAAATCTGAGTCAGATGTTCGAGGTCAGTATGTACATGTTGAAGAAAGAGGACTTTTTCGATAGAGTCTGGGGTATTTTGGACCAAATTGTGTCGTGAATGAGTGATTTAGTGTTCGTTGTTTATGCTTTTTGGAAGGAGGAGGCATTTTAAATTATTTTTGTGCGAGAAAACGGTGCTTGAAAATGAGGTTATAAAAAAGTAGAAAGTGTTCTAACTCGGAAACGGTGTGAGACCGCCGCTTTTTCGTTCCGGATTCGTTTTCAGGAAGCAGAAACACGTAAGAAAAGTCATTTACCTGTATTCAGGGAGCATGAGTACACTAACTTAATATTTACCCACCCTGAAAGTATTCATTTATAACTAATATCTTGATGATTCCCGAAACCCTTATATTGATTGATAATAACTAAAGAGATCACAGTCACAAATAATACCATAACCATGTAATGATTAATGATTAACGCACAGCAGAAATCATCTACGATATACTGTAATCTTTCGAACAACACTGGTTTCAATTTTAATTTGAGAATATAAAGAGTGGATTTTAATGTTGAATGGACATTAAAACACGCACTAATGATGAAGGAACACAATATTTGATATATCTATACCAACATTCACTTTTAGGGTTCCAACTCAAAGTTGAACCTCCACAAGATCTAGCGCCAAGAGAGTGATTTTAACCTCACTAATATGGTCCATTTCCCTAATGCAGAGTTCCTTTTTCACTCGATGAAAGATTCACTCGATCAAATCATATTGAAAAGCAGTTCTCCACTGACAAACATATATAAAGAATATGATTTGGTATGGTTACGAATAAGCTTTCTGGAATTCATAAGGCATTGTATGGGAATATCCAGTAAATTCCCAAATATTGGTTTTGTATCGTCGGTTCTGAATAATATACTGATTCTGGAACTTCTATAATATAGCTTTCGTGATTTCATCATCTCCAGAACAACTTCCAATCTGTTTGATGGATAATTCCATCGTATTGATTCACCATAATATTGGAATCAACAGCTCTGCTCTCATTCCACTAATATTTAATAGGATTTCCATGTACCTCCGGAGAAATTTGGTAGAAGTTTACTCAATATTGATAGTACAGAAATCATTACAGAATATAGAGCATGATAGAAAAGACTCGGGAGTTCCACTTTGTTTCTGAAGTTTTCAATTAACTCTGGATCGAAGATGAAGTAGATGTGGAGGATTAACACAAAACTTCGTATACGTGACGGCAAAATAGAATAAGATGGTTCTTGTTAATTAGCAGTCCTTATTCGCGATGAAAATATGTTCTGACATGTTACTCCACACAATAGATTCATTGAATAACTTTGCATTCACATGTTAGCAACAACTGAGGTGATAAATATATATTGAAAAATTGACAATCATAAAAAATTGAAAAATCAGTTCTGATCCTGGCAAGGTATCAAATATTCTTTGAGATGAATGTTGGTTCATTATTATAAAAACTATTTTTCAACAGAAATTATTTAACTTTTATTTTGAACGATTTGCGGCGGAGTAGTGTTTTGGTATATAGTTATGAAGGTTTGTATTCAGAGTGTTTTACTGATACTTTGTAAGTCTAATGAGAATGTATGAGCCATTCATCATTTCTCGTCTGACAATTATGTACATCAATATTTTTAGGGAAATACCATTTATTTTTATGAATTTCAAGATCGGTGTTGTGAGTGGAGAGAAATGGTATAGTAGAATTCCCATGGCTTCTCAGGGCCTTTCTCTGAGTATACAAAATCATACCGTTATTCATGTGTGAATGGAACATGGCGACATATACACTTCTAGATCCACTGTTTTTTTTTAGATAACTTAGAGTGGAAATGCTTCTAGAGAATCTCTCATTCAACTCGTTGATATTCGTTATCAAAAATAACGTCGAATAATTTTCCATTTTGATAATTGTATTTGTCCTTTCTTCATTTAGTAGGCAATTGATTTTGGTAAATCATCGTTTCAATGTTTTATCTTTGTGTTCCGATATTTTTTTCGAATTTCTACCAGTTGACACTAAAAAAGTATAATCTGAAAAAAAAATACATTCATCCGCTGACATAAGTTTGGTAAAGTCATTGATGTAAATGAAAAAATATCCTTATGTTCCTAATACAAAGCCTTGACGCCAGAAAAAGTGTCATTATCGCACACCGACTGAATTTGAACAATTCCAGGGGTATCTTTCTCACTCCATAGTAGTTCAGCTTTGAAAAAAAATAGATACACAGTCGAAGGCTTTGGAAAGATCACACGAATAGTCAGGAGATATTTGAACACGGAGAATATTTTTGCTCTATTCATTTTGCTTCAACTCGCATAAGGGATAATAGGGTAACGGGATAACGAGAAGCGAACGAAGTCACAGCCATAACCTAGATGAAACAACACAAATAAAAACAAATTCTACGCGGACGATGTCGCGGGTTCCAGCTAGTATATTATAAAGTGCCCCTCCTCTCACATGATGGGACTCCATGGCGCCAAATATATGGTGTGAGATGATACCTTACCTATTTCACCTATGTTAGACTCAGTTGTAATACGGTTAAAAATGGAAATTTAAGGCATTTGGTTCATCGAAAACGTCAAAGGGAAGCAGACAGAATGAACTTTCTATGTCATTTAAATAAACCTCACATCAAACTTGATTTCGTTTAGAATTTAGTCATTCTGAAACACCACCAAAGTTTTCCTATGGAAGAAGTGCTATATATCCGCTGAAGTTCTCTGTTTTCGATGGAAAATATGGAAAATAGTTTTTGTCAATATTATTTTTAGAGGCAAATGAGTTATTTCCAATTCAATTCAGTATTCCAACATGGAGAGACATGTTCTTGTTTAATATTTTTCTGTCTAATTTATTTTACGATGAAGTTTATGAGATTCTCGAGTAAAGTAGAACTAGAAATCTAAGAAGGTCGTGAATCAATATTAGTCGACGACCCTCATTGTTACCTATTGTTCGGAATATAGATAAGCACTAAAAGTGTGTGTCCCTTGAAAGATTCCCAGGTCCGGATTAAAATATCTCATGAAATAGTTTGGCATTTTAATAATAGTGGGCTCTCCATTATTTTTGGCTTTTGTTGACAGTTTTGTATTTAGATTCATTTGATAATAAAAAATCTCGTAAGATTGATTTAGGAGGATATGTTTAAATGTGTATAAATAATAAAATTCACTTACCTGGCCACCAGACTTTCAGTACTGATGTGCTATTAACGAGATTATAGCGATAATGGTCTATTTACGGTTACAAAATGAATTACCTACCAGATTTGGAAAACAAGACTGTTTTGAGAACTGACCGCTTCCCAATTTCAGAAATAAAAGGGTGAAAGTGAAACAACATTTACCCACCTAATATTCCGTTGTGTCAGTTGTGTCTATTTTAATGTCTATTTGATTTTTGTGACGTGAAAAATGTGGCGTCCATGGGATCATCCTGAAGCTAGTACTTCAGCTGGTGGTCGTAGTACCACTAGTCGACAAATGTTACACCCTCATGGGAAACAAATTATATTAAATGTTTATACTTCCCTTCTGGAAGGTGGAATGTCCAAGGATCAAGCTGAGCAAGAAAGTGTTTCTTTAACAAAAACACCGTATTCCACAGTGTTTAAAATAGTAAGTAACCCTATTATAAAAAGAAAGAAACGAAAATACTCTGGCGGTTCAAGAAAACTAGATGGCTGTGATGAAGAACAATATATACCTTGTATAAAGAGCAAATTGTGCCTACATTAGATATTTCAATGCAACGGCTTGAAAAAAATGAAACTAGTATTCAGTGTTGCGAAGAGACTTTAAGGACGTCTCTTTTACAAAACGGATTTGAATTTAAAAAACTCACTAGTAGCAGAAAAATCTTAATGGATTCTCTGCGCCTTGAGAAATGAAGATTTTAATATTTATTGGCAATAAACGAATTAAGAGAATATGGTAGAACAGTAGTGTATTTGGATGAAATTTGGTTCGATACACACGATATTCCAAACAAAAGTTGGGTAGACTCATCTGACTTATGCCAAACTAATGCGCCGTCTAATAAAGGAAAGCGCATTACGATAATTCACGCAGGAACCAAAAAGGGTTTTATACCAAATGCGTTGTCTTTATCGGCAAAGAATATCAAGGACTCTTTAGTCGATTATCATGATGATACTACAGTCTAATTATTTGAAGACTGGTTCCAAAACGAACTCATACCAAATATCCCACCGAACAGTATTATCATCATGGATAATGCTAGCTACCACAGTTGAAGACTAGATAAAGCACCATGTTCAAATGACACCAAAGCCACTATACAAGAATATATGTTGAATAATGATATGTACTATGAGGAAAAGTACACAAAAAAACAGTTACTGGAAGTTTTACACACTTATTCGATAAAAAAAAAATTTTTGTGATTCATTGGCTGAAAGCTTGGGACATGCGGTTCACAGACTTCCTCCTCATCACTGTATGTTTAACTCAATTGAACATATATGGCTTGAGTCAGCAGTTCGAAGAAATGATACTTCTCCAACCTTAAGTTCAACTGTGGGTAGCTCTTATTCAAACATTCCTGATAGCAACTGGGCCAAGTATGTTTCCCATATTGAAAAGGTGGAATAGTCATATATGGATATAGAAAAAATTCCCAATGGAAAGTTTATTATCAATTTGGATGACGACAGTGAAAGTAAAACTGATCTTCGTGAGTAATTTTGTTTATAAATACCTTTTATCGAGAAACTGAACTTTTTATAAAGTATAAAGTTTGAAATTTCACATGAATTAGGTATATCATATATCATTAAATAATAGAATTCAATTATATATATATATATATATATATATATATGTATTATTATAGTATATTATATATTAATAAACAATTCTCAATTATATTCAAGCGATTTTTCTTAATAATTATCCTAACCCAATATCATTTATTATACCTACCTATAAAACAAAATTCAATGGCTAGGGTAGGTACAAATCTGAGTAGCATCCACCGCCTGCTGATAACTCAAGTGGTTGGTGATTTACGACCTTCTTAGATTTCTGGTTCTACTTTGATGGCAGACTCTTTGAACTCACTTGTCTGACTTGCTTGGACTATGTTTTCCGCAAGCTTGTGAGTTTCACTATCTCTGAATATAGATTTTTATGTCTCTCTGGGACTAAGACGATCAAATTGGAAATGGAGTGGAGTGATACGATGAGGATCTTCACTACGAGTCATATTTTTATTTGCCTCATACAGGGTCTTTAAAAAATGCAGATACTTTGTTCACATGAAAAAATGAGTGGAAGTCAATTTTTTCAAATGGAACACCTTTTATATTTCCACATTTTTCAGCTCTACATCCAATTTTAGATTGACTTTGTTCAGATAATCCTATTTCATTTTCGAACCGTTTTCGAGATAAACTGTTTCAAACAGAAAATGAAGTGGTTTCCTTGTATTCATCACCTATTTTTGAAATTTAACATCTATTTTATACTACGTAATATTTCTTTTCGATTTAGTTTTTCAACAGTCTCAAATCAGTCGATTCGGAATTGATATGTACCTTAGAAAAAGTTACAATTTGTATGCATTAAGCTATTGAGTGTATCAACCTACAACATTGCAAATTAATATTTTTTAATAGTGTGCTTTGGAAAAATGAATGATCCAATTTTGAAACGTCGAACTTTCGTTGGTGGAATGCAAAAGAAATGCAAGTAGAACATGCCGAGTATTTCATGAAAGATATCCACAACTTCCGAAGCCGAATAATAATGTGATAAATCGACTCCTAAGAAACTGTAGGTTGAATGGAACCTTTCGTCCAAAAATCATTTGTAGAAAGCCTGAAGTGGATAATGATGACAATGGCATAACAGTTTTGGGATTTTTCCATGCATTTCCAGATGCTTCTCTACACGAGGCTGAAAGGGAGATGGGTATACCCTACGTGACAATTTATCGCATTCTTAATAAGCACAAATGGCATCCCTATAAATTCTGCTGTGTCCAACATCTGAAAGAGCTTGATTTGCCTCGTAGTGTGGAATTCTTCGAATGGTTACTTGTCAAGACTCAAGAGGATGAACATTTCCTTGACAATATCAAATGGACAGATGAGGCCAAGTTTACAAAAAAATGTTTTCAATAGATACAACAGTCATTATTGGGCGCCAGAAAATCCCCATGTCGTTCGCCAAAGGGTCAATTTTTTATATCGAGTTTTATGATGATTATTTGAATGCAACAAAATATGAAGATTCACTGAGGAATGGAATTCAAATGATTTTAAATAATAGGCCAGGAAGAGACATGTATGGTACCAAATGGATGGTGCTACACCCCATAATTCTCGTTCGGTAAGCGAAGCTTTAACTGAAATCTTCGAAGACAGATGGATTGGTAATAATGGACCTTTTCATTGGCCTCCTAGAACACCAGATGACAATCCATTAGATTATTTTGTGTGGGGTTTCATTGAAAATATGGTTTACTCTAACCCAGTAACAACAATGGAAGATATGAACGATAGTTTAACTCCAGACTCAATCAGAAGCGCTACACATGAAAATCTTTTGAAGAGATTACATGTTTGTTTAAGTAGAGGTGGAGATGTGTTCGAACATATTCTGAAATACACTGACAATTGAATTAACTTACAAATTCATGAAATTATTTTCAGTTCGTGTGTCAGCGTTAATAAAACTATTGTTTGAAGAGAAGTTTCATTTGATGGTTGAAGAGTATTTCAATAATTATTTATTCATTGTATTATCTGTGACTCATGAAGGAATATCGAACGGAATCTGTTAAATTTCAAAAATAAGTGATGAATACAAGGAAACCATGTCAGTTTCTGTTTGAACATTTTATCTCGAAAACGGTTCGAAATCGAAATAGGATTATCTGAACAAAGTCAATCTAAAATTAGATGTAGAGCTCAAAAATGTGGAAATATACAGGGTGTTTCATTTGAAAAAATTGACTTCCACTCATTTTTTCATGTGAACAAAGTATCTGCATTTTTTAAAGACCCTGTATGAGGCAAATAGAAATATGACTCGAAGTAAAGATCCTCATGGTATCATTCCACTCCATTTCGAATTTGATCATCTTAGTACCAGAGAGTTCAAGATTATCAGCGTTTATGAAAGTACATTTTTAATAAAAAAAAAATCGAAATTAATTTATATCTTCTAAATGGTAACAGATAGGTATAGAGAAATAGTAGATGAAGTTGTTTACAAAGTGATAAGAAATCATAATATGATATTATATACAGGGTGTTCCATTTGAAAAATCAAAGTAGCCGCTACTTTATAACAGAAGCGGCAACGCCGCATCGTCTAAAGTTTCCAGGCGTGTAGATCATATTAATTTATGCATACTGTCGAATTTTCTGGTTGATCCGTTGTCTGGTTTGCCAGAAACGTCTAATTAACGCTCATCCTGAAAAGCCCTGTATATTTGGAATGGTGCCCCATACAATTACGATCGAACTTCACTTAGATAATTTTGTTTGTTCATTCAATTTAACAGCATATTCATGTTTCATAATGGATATTGTATTCTCCAAAATACATAAACAAACTCAAAACACATTTAAACCGATTATTTTCACTACAAATCAAGAACAAATACCATATGATTACCTTTTCCATTATGTTTTCACTTATCTCTTAATACTTTTTGATGTAGTCAATGAATAATTTTTTTCAATAATTCTCGATCATTAGTAAAAAAAGTCTTTCGAATCATAAACAATATCAAAACACATGCCTTCATTTCTAAAAAGACTGCTGCGCTCGAATTTTGCAGAAACAGAGGAGGAACGGGAAAACATCTGGAGTTTGACTTTGAATTATTCCACCAGATAAAGTATACCTAAACTGTAAACGAGCGTTTTTTATATAATAATAATAATGAATGTCTTCATTTCCATATCCCAAGTATATTGAAGGAGAACAATTTAAAGAAATATTAAAATAAACATTGAGATGAAATATGAAGGGGAAGTTCACCAATTGTGCTCTACCGCTTAACCCCGTGTTGTAGTAAAGTTTAATATTATTTTGCCAACCTAACCTAAGCCTATCTGAACTAAACCTGAACTTTTTGAGTCACTTATTATTTCCATATCAACTGTTTGATCACGCTCAAAAAGAGAAAAGAAATAAGAAGAAAAAAATAGAAATGTAGAAAAGGGGTATAATTATTGGAAATTGTTCAGTAAATGTGTTTTGAGTTCTTTTTTTAATTCGATCATATTATATTGTCCTAATTCAAGAGGTATCGCATTGTATAGTTTATACACATCGAACTGGAAGCTTCTTTCAAAGAAGGATATTGTGTGCGCAGGACATGACAGTAGATTTTCATTCCTGATGTGGCTATGTGTAAGTGACGTCTATGAGGGTCTCAGAGCCCCATATGCTCTCTGGATATTACGTTCGACAAGCAATGCAATGCAATAAGAATAATGAGAAAGTGAAAATAAATTAAATTTGGAAAAAAAAAACTTCAAAATATAAAAGTTAATAAAATATATATGATATTGTTCTAAAAAAAAGAGAAAAATATAAAAAAAATATATTATTGATAAAAAAACAATCCTTACTGTATTTCTATCCCATCCTGGGTGCTTGTTGTCCGACGCAGTTTTAGGGTGTGAAATGCTTCGCTGCTGCCCCGAAGCGAAAAGAGTTATATATCCTTTGTTGTGTAACTTTGTTTAACTAACATTTTAGCACAAAAAATATAAAAGTGAAAGAAGAATATTAAAAAAAACGAGACTAGAAAAGGCTACGAAATGATGGAAATCAGACTAAGTAGTAGCCCCACGATATGACCTGGCTAAATGCACCAAGAGGGAGCAAGGACCATAAAATCAGGAAGAAGAAGAAGAAGACATGCTCGTGAAATCTCTAAGAGTCATCTACAATCGAGCCTAGAGTTTTTGCTTCATCATAAATCCCAATAAGTCGTTATTGATAATTATCGGGAGGTGACTTTATGCGAATACTTGATCAAACTTGTCACCGAATACCAAGGCCGAACATTTTTTTGCATTTAACATTAGAGAATGCTTACTAGCAACGTTGCAATATTGTCCAAATCATATAACGTGTCTGTATATTCTCATGATATATTGGTATTATCATTTGAAGATGAATATATGGCTATATGTATGTATATTGCATTTCTACGTTTGACTGGTTCAACAATTGATATTTTTCAATCATTTCTTTTTGTTTATCAATTGTCAATTCTTCAATTGTCAATCATTCTTTATACACAGTGACCCATTTGAAAGCGGGCCACCTCTCTAACACTGTTATTTCGAGTAGATAGAGCATCAATAGTTCCAGTTGAATGCCATAAATTCAAAATGAAAATAAAAATTTCACGGCCTACTTCGAATTTTTTTCAAGGTCAAAAATCCAAAAAACATACTAGCGATTTTTTTCAATGAAATTTGACGACGCCACTGGATTCGTGATGCTTTCAAATGAGTGTGACCAGAATTACACGATGAAATTATGTTTTTCAACAGAAATATGGCATAAGTAAAATTCATATCACTTAATCAAAATATTTCGAATAGTCGTCATATAAATCACAATCTTGTTAAAAATATCGTTTATAATGCTCTTTCAGGTCGTTAGCAGTCGAGTTTGTAAACAGCAGTTATTCAAAATGGCGTCAAATTATGTTTCTTCCAAACGTAACTCCATAGTATAGGAGATAGTTATGTCCATCAGAACACAGCAGTTTTTTGCCAAAGAAATTAAATGTACATCTTTATATCAAATAGTAATCGATATTCAATAATGATTAATAACCAATATTGATAACATAAATGAACTACAATCAAAGAATGGATTGAAATGAGAGTGCCTACACATTAATTTTCGTAGTTTTCAACCAAATCCCGATTTAATTCTATACAATTATTCTACCATTTTCTAATGCTAACTAACCATAAGATTCGATCAACATTTGGTTTGGGGTAATATCTGTGCCAGCCTGTCTTATTCTTTCACGCAGTTCCTCTTTGGTGGTTGACAGTCATTCCAAATATCAATCTTGGTTTCATTCAAACATGCTTGGGATACCACATTTCAAAAATATTATTTTTATTAGGAGGCTTTGTAACTTTAGTTGCTATAGAGATGACAAGTCATCAAAACAATAGACGAAAAGACACAAATTTGTCAGTGTCAATAGTGAAGTTTATAACTCCTCAAGTACCTACACTGATAAAGAAGTATGTCTGATTATTTGACTTTGCAGGAGAAAATTGAAATAGTAAGACTTCGTGGTAACAAGACAGATCCGATAGGGAAGTATGTAGAATTTTCAATAACTTGCATCCGGAGCGTCGAAATATTAGCAGAGCTACAGTTGGCCGAATAAACCAAATTTTCAATCACAATGGTGCTGTTTGTAAACATATTCTGAAGAATAGTAATATTGTACAAAGACAGAGACGAAATAATTCTGAACGAATTCGAAATTATTTTAATAATAATCCGAAAACAAGGGTGAGAATTGCAAGTTTGGATATTAGCTTACCGCGTGAAACAATAAGGAGAAATCTTAGGAAATATAATAAGATGAAGCTCTTTAAACCAAAGTTTTTTCACACCTTAGAAAGAGGCGATAATGAAAAGAGGATGGAGTATAGTTTATGGGCTCAAGGAGAATATCTAAATAACAGGAATTTTCTGAAAAAAATTTGTTCAGTGACGAGGCAACATTCACAACCAATGGAACAGTTAATTCTCAAAATACAAGGTAGTGGACGGAAGAAAATCCACATTGGATAATAAATTGCAGAAGACAGTACTCACAAAAAATAAATGTTTGGTGTGGAATATTACATACCAAAATAATTGGCCCCTTTTTTTCAAAGCAATTCGAATGGTCAAATTTTTTTGAATTTTTTGAAAAACGAATTTTTTAAAGCTACGGAGGATTGTGAGAGATTGGTTGGAAGAAAATTTTCTTAATCGGTGGATAGGGCGAAATAGTGCATTGATCGAGTTTCCCCAGATCCCCGGAGTTCACTCCATTGGATTTTTTTTATGGGGCTTCGTTAAAGAAAAAGTTTACAAAACTCGCCCAACAAGCAAAGAGGAATTGCGTGAAAGAATAGGACAGGCTTGCAGAGATATCACCCCAAACCAATTATCGAATGTTATGGTTAATATTAGAAAACGATACGATAAATGTATCGAATTAAATGGAGATTTGGTTGAACAGTCTGAAATACTTGATATGATTTTTGGGTAACTTTCCACAGTCTGAAAATGAAAATATAATCAGGAAAATCTATACAAGTGTAGAAAGGGCAAACTGATTAGTTCACCCCGATAAGTTATTGCGTTCACCAAATTATATTTCCTATGGAAAAATGATTCAATTTGTCAATAACTTGCCGTTTTCTGGATTTGCCTATCAAAAAAATTTTAAAAAAATTCAAAAGATACTTCTCTATATAGTTTTTGCTTGACGTTTCGGGGACTATATCTGCCCCCGTTCTCAAAATCTTCTAAATCTCCTTTAATTGTTTTATAATTTGGATTTTTGCTCGCAGAGTCTTTTTTGCTTTTTCAACATCCGTCACTCAATTTTTTCAGAGTGTCACATGTCGTATTTCGAATTCTGGCACGTATTCGAGTGTGACTCTCATGAATAATCCAAATTGTCACCTTGTCGACACTATTTTCAGCATCCAACGTTCACTGCCACCAACCTCTCCACTTCACCTGCAATTATCCTTCCAAAAGTACTTGCCTTGCTGCAATCTCACGTCCGTATATTACGTCTAGGGAGTGCGAGCGATACATAACAACCCTTCTAGACAACCTCTGCCTCTTTATGTCTTCTTAATTGTGGGAGATACACTCTAATGGGGTAACAGGAGCACTGTTCCACTCAAGTTGTGCGTAATTAGGCAATCGAGTTTAAACTTTCATCGCTCAACAATGAACACGGTGGAGGAACAGATTGAGAGTTGGTTGGTTATACGCGGGTGGAGTTTTATCGATAGGGGGATTTCCAGGAATGGTTATCACCTCTTCTTGGTGGAATAGACTGGGGAAATATTTGCATTTCTCCTTTGAATCGCTCCTCAGCTTCAGACAGAGATGCACAAAACATTGCCATTAGCCAGTATTTTTTCTGGTTCCAAGAAGTTGACATTATTTTTTGTCAGACTGTTCAACGTTGCCGAAGCATTGTGAAAAAACCCGTACTTTGTTCAACAGATACAATATCCTATTATAGAATAGTGAATATACAGACAAATATCATTCAATTATAACAATACAACTATATACATTTGTAATATCAATCAAAAGAGAAAAGAAAATAACTTAGATATCTTATGGAGGCTAGGATGCAACATAAAATGTCAGTTTTACTTGATAATCCAGGCACTGAAGACATTAAAGGGGGCTTTCGCTACAAAAGGTCAAGAAAAGTTCTTCTTTGGTAGATTTGTACAGTTTGGTGTCCTTATGTTCCGAGTTTGCGACGTCGCGTCGCCATATTGGAAAAATGGTACATAAAACCAGTTTTTTGAGAAAATTGTAATGAAAATAATCTAAACTTCGTTCAACTAATTCATTTCGACTTCTAAAAATACAGCCACTAATTTATTTCAAACAAATACAGTTTTGTTTCGGTAAGCCACTCTGTCTTGTTCCACTAACTGTAGCTATTTCTCTGCCCCCTTCCATGCGGCGTTATTCATTTGCGTACAGATTTCTTTTCAGAATCCTCTCGAATTTCTAGATTGGCCGGTCGCTGTTCGAATAGGTGGCTCTGGACTATTCTGGAACTCCATACTAGCATTCCGATATACTTGAGTGGTGACGTCATCGTTGTTTACAAGTGAATGCCGGTGCGGTGATGCTGAATTATGCAAATGAGGCGACAGGTCCGGCCTGAGTTCGTTACAATTTCTTTTCTCCAGATTGAAAAATTATAGAGCATAAAATTTCCTGCATCTTTTGTGGGCAACATTTTTCATTTATATGGATTGTTGACGAGTAGCAGTGGAGTCAAGCTTAGCAGAGGAGGGTATGCTTTTTTTAGAAAAATTTGGGCGGGTCCTAAAAAAAAGTTAAATGTGTACGACAATGAACAGACATGATAAAGAAGACAGTGGTGAACTCATTAGTGCACAAGTATATGAAAAATCTACAGAATTTTTCAGAAAAATCAAAGAAACATTGAGAAAATGTCATTACATTTAAATGGTCATATAATTATTACAGACAACACCCAAAGAAGGGATATTACGGATCGACCAAGATGTTACGTTGGATAAACATCACAGTGGTTAAAACAACGTATAATCCAACATAAGAGTGACTGTCATTCGGGAAAAAAATTCATGCGCGGTTGTTGAACACTACGAAAGAACCGGTCACCAATTCGGTTATGAGAATGTTAAAATACTAGAACACGAAAATAACTACAAAACCAGATTTTTCTTTGAGATGTACCATATCAATAAAAACAGGAATACAACGGTCAATTATAAATCTGATACAAGACAACTGAGCAATATATACTGCAATATTTTGCAATCAATTTAGACATATGATTGAAATGTTTTTTCATGTTTTCCCCCTTTTTTTCTACTTGTTTAGTGTTGATTGTTGTTTTTCCATTGTCTTCTGAGTACCTGTACCTGTATATATTCAAAATCTACTTCACCTCACGATGGAGAAGGAAATATATTCCTTCATTGTTTTTTGTTTTTATCTCTAGTTTCTTTCTCCCTTCTTTATAAATATGTTGAGGTATTCTGCAGTCCTAGTCTGATTTTCTGGCTAACACTTCGACAATGTTTTCACATTTTTATTTTTTTCGTGACTGACTGATGTTTTGTAAGTATTCTGTTTATTCTTTATTTGATTTTTGGTGATATGTCCATTGTTTATTTACTTTTTAGCCTTATCCTGATAAAGTTGATGAATTCCAACGAACTATTGAGAATTTCAAAAAACGAATGAGTTTTATTAGTCACTGACCGCAAACCCGAAAAACCACTTATTCCTCTATATATATAAATATTAATATATATATATATATATATATATATATATATATATATATATATATATATGTTCACATTATCAGCCTATATGTTCACATTATCAGCCTACAATAAAAATTGTTTTCTGACAGAGTAATGTCAGATTCTCCCGAACTTTAGTTTTTCTTTCAAATGAGACTTCGTGCTGTATTCCTGTATAGATACAACTAATACGTAATTCTACAAATTTGACCTCAGAAATAAGTTGAACTGAACTTTCATCAAAATCTGACCGGTTGTAAATTTCCAGAAGAAAAGTGATATGTCCATTACAAATTCCCACAATACAAGGATGTGCAGTATAAAAAACACATCCTCTGGATTTATTTTGAGAATACTCAATATTCTTATTATTCTGACACGAATTCAAGCTCATACTGCCGTTTATTGCACAAATATTCAGAGAAATAATTTTGTCCCGTCAGATTGACTATCGTAACCACTGTGCGCCGCCCCCACCTTCTGGTCCACGGATTATGTTCGGCAGTGATCTACGTGTAGTGGAAGGTAGTATGTGGATGGTTCTTGTACTGCTGAGTGTGAACAAATGAGACATAAAACATGGGCTTCCGGGCTTCCGGTTCATTATATCAAAACCCGGGATACGCTGTGTTTCCAAAATGTCTATTTTATCATTTGTTTGCCTCTAAAAACTCTGCTGTGAAAGAACCCATTTGAAGATGTTCCTGAATGGTTTGGGAGTTAACATTTTGAGAAAATGTTTTTTTTTCATAGATCTATAAGTGTGCAAAATCTCATGACCGGAAGCTTGGGACCCAGAAAAGCATACTTTCTAATTCGTAAAATCGCAACATGATTTTTCTAAATTTCAGTATAAACCGATCAGTATATATCCGCATCGTTAGATTTTTTATCCATAGTCCCAAGTAGCATTTTAAGTGGACGGGACGTAGCGGCCACGATTCTGGAAAACTTTGAAGTGTTTGGCCACGTAATGTACACGGTTCTATCACGCGGCGGCTACCAGAATGGAGAATACTTTTTTGGTGGCTGCTACGTTCCAATCTACGTTCCTAGATCTCAGATAGCTACATTCCAACCACGTTGTGGTCAACTGGCAAAAACGTGGAAATGTAGTGGCCGACACTAGACACGGTAAACAACTGACTGCGTTCGTGTAAATAATTATGTAGCTCGATCTCTGTTCAGCAACATATTTTTGTGATAAATATTCCTTGTTTTTTCATTTTGCCTGATTAATATCTAACACTCGATCAACTTCAAAAATGTATAACGTATAAACATACAAACGCGTAAGTAAGTATATTGAATTTGGATACTTCTGATCGGGATAAAACTGAAACGAATGAAAGTTTTTTGTGAAATATGGGTGTTGCACCTCGATTGTGAGCACGCGCCATCTGAATACACTTTATTTAAGGAAAACATTATAATTTTGGGAATAACTCGCCTTTGAAAGTATGTACATAAATCCCTCAAACATTATTTTATTAATCTTGGTTAGTTGAAACAAATACTTAAATAACGAATGACTACGTTTGATGCAGTGCTGATGACAAATAAATCTACATTGAATATTTCGATCATTTCTCTAATAATGGCGACCCAGTATATTCCTGTAAATATGGCGGCTTCTGGAGAATATAACTTTAAAGTGGCAGGAAGTGTAAATATTCCACTCTGAAGCGCCTCCCATCATAGAGTGCCCACTGCCCAGTGGAACTAAATTATTAACTTCTCCACCACTGGAAAGTGGCACCCACGTCGCAGGCCCATGACTCACCACTTCAAAGTTATAACCTGAAAATTACAATAGGTCTTATACCCTTGAAAGGGGCGAACACGTGGGGCTATTATAACCTGCCACTTCAAAGTTTTTACCTCGAAATTGCGGGTACATATTCATTAATTGTTGAAAAAGGGCATGTAGCAAGTATAGTGGATTTATGCAGCTCCAATCAACAATGATCAAGTATCAATTAACAACTGAAGAAAATGATGGCATTTATACAAACAGAATTAACAATTAAAGTATAAATATTAAGCAGGAGCACAAGTCAGAGATCCGATCTATTTAAATAAACCTTTTTATGCAAAATCAAGAAAAAATTTCTATTGAAAACGCATAACCCATTTCATTTCGAATGAAACCTCACATGAGATACCACCCAGTGCGGACGTGCAGTGAGTGATATCGGTCTGTAAGAGTGTGAGTAATCAGTGATAAGTGATGTCGATTAAACGTGAGAATACCATAGTGTTGGACTTTAAAAATGTTCGGAAAAAATTCAAATTTAATGTAGATCAAATAGGTGGAATACAGTTTGATCACATCCGCTACAAAGTTTATATAAAGTTGATAACGAATTTGCTGGTGAAATCGACAATCCAAAAATTCGAAGATGGTACCATCCCTTTCGTGGATGAGAATGGTGTAGAACACGTGGTATACATAGCCGAAGAAGTTGACGATGTTATGGTTCGAGTAGTCGATTTTCCGTTAGACATGGAAAATGGGATTATAAAACAGAAATTGTCGCAATATGGAATTGTGAAAAGTATCAGAAATGAACTTTACCGAGGGGAGGAACTTTTCGAAGTTGAAACTGGAATTAGAACGGCGTGGTGACTTATCGGGATCAAATAAAGACTTGTATGGTTTGTGATGAAGCTGGACATGAAAGGAGGGAATGCCCGAAGCGACCAATGAATAGATTACAGGAAATAAGGAGACCAAATGCACCATATAAAGAACCAGAACAAAGTGAAAAACAAATGGAAGAAAAGAAGAAAAACGAAAGAGAACCAGAGGTAAAGCCAATTGAACAAACAAAATTCACAGATAACCCAATAAATAAAAATGCAGAAGGAGATTTTGAGGAAATAGAAAGTTCAGGAAGTGAAATAGGATCGGATCAAGAATGGAATATGGAAAATTCGGAAAATGACATAATAGAAGCGACACAGTTTGAAGAGAAGGTTACAAGAAAATCTGAGAAGAGACGGAGAGAAAAACAAGGTTCGGGTTCGGAAGAAGGAAAAAAGTTACCAAAAATAAAAATTAAGTTAACTCCTGAGTGCCTAATCATGAAACCCGGGTTGGGAAACTCGGGGTATGAAGTCTAGAAGTGAAGTGAACTTGTGGTTTGTAATAATATTACTTTCTTTTTTTTCTTGGTTATTATTTGTGTTGACTATCTATTACAGACACAATCTCTCACCAATCATATCATCAATGGCTATGTTACGAACAATTGTGACTATAAACTGTAACGGTCTGAAAAATATTGTAAAACAAACGTTGTTAAATGACTTCATAAAAAAATATGATATTGATTTAATTTTTGTTCAGGAACTGAACACCGACACAATAAAATGTTCTATAGGTTATCAATTGATTAGTAATATTGGGGATTCCCAAAGGGGTACAGGTATAATAGTAAGGGAAGGATACGATATAAAGGACATCATGTGTTCAGTGGATGGCAGAATTATCTCAGCATCCATTAATAATGTAAGATATATAAATATCTATACCCCTTCTGGATCCCAGAACTATAGAGAAAGGAATTCCTTTTTTCAAAATGACCTCACCATACATTTAAACTTCGATATGCCCATGATTTTACTGGGAGATTTCAACTGTGTCGTAAACCAAAAGCAATCACGTAATGAAGCAAATATTTGTCAGATTCTACAAAAACTCATCCAAAATCTCAGTTTAGTTCACGTGTGGGAAAGGCTTCACAGAAATACAAACGAATTCACGTTCGTGCGTCAAAATTCCGCGACGAGAATAGACAGAGTTTACATCTCGCAAGAACATTTCAATATGGTTCATAAATGTGACATATTACCAATATCGGTATCGGATCATAATGCAGTTATTGTCTATCTAAAAATTGAATCGAACACGCCACAAAACTTCACTAAACACGGGTGGGGTTACTGGAAGGTAAAAAATTGTTGTTTCACAGAAAGCAGTATTGATGATTTCAAAATATCAAATCGAGTACACTTTATGAAAGAGACTTCATGAAGTGGTGGTTTACAGTCTTCAAAAAGAGAACAAAGTCTTTCTTTAGAAATATAGAAATCAGAAACGCAATAGATAAAAAAAATCTTCTCGAATTTTATCAATCAACTTTACTAGAGCTAAACATAAAACTAAATTCAGGGGAAAATGTCATGACAGAATTCAGAGAGGTCAAAGCTAGTATATTAGAACTGAAACAGAGACATCTAGATGAACGTTTCCAAAACAGAAACAGAGACAACATAAATGATAGGTACAGTCTTTTTGAACTCATTAAAGATAGGAAAAAAACTAAATCATTAATCCAGAAGCTAAACACGGACAATCAACAGTCGCTCAGTACATCAAAAGATATTCTTAAATACGCAGGAGAGTATTTTGAGAAGAAATTTGGCGAAACTGAAACTAATGAACAAGACGTAAGATGCCTACTGACCCATATTAAAAATAAGATCTCAGATTTAGAGAACTCTCTACTAATCAGAGAAATTAGCAAGGAAGAAATCAAAACAGTGTTGACTGAATCGGCAAAAAAAAGAACTCCTGGCCTCGATGGGTTATCTTACGAGTTTTACTTGAATTTTTTCGATGAAATAGGTGACGAGCTCGCAAAGCTTCTGAATTTATTCTTAAATCACGGTGTTGCGCCCCCACGAGAATTTTCAGAAGCGGTGATTACTTTGATCCCAAAGACAAACAGCTCCGTTGATCTGAACTCATTCAGACCCATAACCCTTTTAAATTCAGATTACAAAATTTTGATGAAAATACTAGCAGCACGTATGGAATCACACTGCTCTAAAATTTTTGGGAGCGAACAAACATGTGGCAATAAGACTTCAATATTTAATAACCTAATGCTAACAAGAGACGTGATATTACACTATGAAACAAATTATAATCAGAAGGGTGCACTTGTGACAGTAGACTTCTCCCAGGCTTTCGACAGAGTGAACCATAATTATATGTGGGTAGTTTTGAGGAAAACGGGTCTCGATCAAAAAGTAATTCAACTTCTCAAGCATGTATATATTGGCGCGAACTCCAAGGTCCTGATCAATGGTTTTCTTTCTGAATTTAATTTAAAAAAGGCCTCAATGATTTTATTCAGTTTGGCTTTGGAACCTCTGATACGTTTAATAGATTTCACGGTAAGAGGAATTGAAATAAACAGTAAAAGTCATAAGGTCTCAGCTTATGCCGATGATGTATCTATTTTCATCAGAGATGAAATAGACTTGCAGAACTTGAATATAATTTTCAAAATATACGAAAGAGCCTCAAATGCCAGAATAAATATGAACAAGTCTTTTATAGTACCTTTGGGAACGTTTGGTGACAACTCGAGACAATACATTCTGGATTACCCTGTCAAAACCAAAGTAAAAATTTCAGGGATGGAGGTTTCCCGAAATTTTAACGAGATGGTTAAAGCGAACTGGGAAAGGGTGCTGACTAACATCCAGACAACACTAATGCTGAACTATGTCAGAAACTTAGATTTGATCAGGAAAGTTTGGTTTGTCAATATTTATGTTCTGTCGAAAGTCTGGTATCTGGCACAAATACTACCCATGAATCGCCTTTACTGTCAAAAAATTGTGATGTGTACAGGGAAATATATATGGCAAGGAAATTTATATCGAGTTGCAAGGGAGCAACTGTACCTACCCGCGGAAAGAGGTGGTCTGAACCTGATAAATATAGAAAGAAAGGCTGCTGCTCTGTTTCTGAAAAACAACTATCATGGACAAATGTACCGAACAAAGTCTCCTACAAATCCACGGTCAACAAAATATTCGAAAATGGAACTGTTGATTTACATTCAGCTTTCAGCAATATAAAAAGGTCACTCACAGAATTAGAGACTCCATTTAGTAGAGATAAAATTTTAACCGCAAAATTCATATACAAAGAAATTTTCATTGACAAAACAGTGCACAGTCCAACTGTCGAACTAAAATACCCCCAGTATGACTGGAAAAATATTTGGAGGAAGATTTTGTGTAATCTCAATATTCCTAAGAAATGGAGATCTCGTGCATACAAAGCAATTAATGAGACTTATCCAGTAGGCCAAAAATTAAAAATGCACGGCATCCGTGATACGGATTCATGCGAAAAATGCAAGACTGTAGATAGTTTAGTCCATAGAATAAGTATTTGTGGTGATGCTAAAAATACGTGGGAATGGACCCTCACACATATGAAGCGGAAGTTCAGAACAAACGTGATAGAAGCAGAGCCAAAATATATATTCAGTTTGCACATAATAAATGAAGAAGACTTAAATGTATGGTGCTGGGTATTTTGTGGTCTAATATTCAACAACATAGAAACAAATGGCAAATTAGAAGATTTCAAAAATATAATGAGAACAGAACGCTTCAAGATAATAAAAAAGAATTGTTTGGAAAACTTTTCCAATAAAATATTTTTTTTCTAGCCCTACTGCTGTGATTAATCTATTTTCGTTTGTTTGTAAGATATAAGTAACTATAAGGTACTATGTATAGTGGAATATTGTATATATTTATTTATTTTAATAAAGGTTTAAAAAAAAAATGAATATTATTCACGTTTCACGTAATAGTAAAACAAACTTTTTTAAGCCACAATAATAATTTGAGAAAAGTTGGTTATTTTCGCCAACCTTAAAAAAAACGCATAACCCATTTCATATTGAATAAAATCATTCATGTTTCACGTAACAGGTTAAACAAACTTCTTGTAAGCCACAATAAAATAATTTGAGAAAACTTAGGTAAGCTTTCGTCATTTTGAAGGTTATTGTAATTTGTAGTGACTTTTATCAGATGCGAACTGTCGTTATCACTTATGGAGATAGCAAGAACGTAGCAACCATCACCACATATCACAATCAAGTGCCTGCCACTTGAAGGTTTTGTGGAATTACCAAAACGTCACCGAAACTATCACACTCTCTTGAAAGTGACTGTGACTTCTAAGTGATATTTAGGTGGTACAGGATGGTTACCGCGACGGTTATTTTCCACTTCTGAGTTTGAAAACCTTTAAAGTGATTTGCTCAGTGGCCATAATGTTTCAGTCACCTCAAATGACACTAATAAGTTATAGAACTGTGGAGTGGCTACCATAGATGGGAATTACGTGACTACAACCATACACATATGAAATTTTAGTTATTCTTACTGAAGAGTTGTAGATTTAGTGGTTATTACGTGACAACCACCGAGTCGAAGTTGAAGTATCAGTTTCCGTCACTATAATGCTGCTTGGGAGTAGGAGAAGATATAGATTTCGAAAGCTATTTGATGGTTTTAGCCCTATTACGCGGCATCAAACCATACAATAATATTTCAGTTGGTTATCATCAGCTCCCAAAATTAATGAATTCATAATTCAAAATTAAACCCTATTGGAAACTCAATTTGAATTTTCATTAGTACAATTAGATTCAGTATTAGTTTTAGGATAATATTGTTACTGAATAAACTATATTTATATTTCTAGATATAGGTACTTATGATTGGATTTCTGGTCTGTTAGGCAGCCAAATCGTGTAAATAAATCAGTTGATTGATGAATTGGATTGATTGACAGCTCTGAACGGAAAAACAAATATTCAACACCACCACGGCCCAGAATGCGAGATGCCGCATACAAGCAATGGACATATAATTTTGTGTCTTTTTATCAACCCTAGTGAAAGTTTCAAAGTGTAATCCCAATTAATATGACACCACTATTTTCATCTACAAATCAATACAAAATTAATTATGTTTGAAGAATATATTTTAAAAAAGTTCATTTTGTTGAGAATCGAATGACTTGAAATTTCGTGTTCTGTTAATAAACTCAAATGTAACTTTTCTACAGAATAATTTGGTTTGGCAATATGAATAATAACCAGAAATTCATATCATTGGACTTTTTTCCATGGAAATATCTATACGCATGGATTCTACCTGCTGAAGAACAATTCATCTTATGCTGAGGCAAAGGTATGCCAACATCTTCATACAAGTAATTTCGATTTATTGAGTAGGAATTCGGATTGTTGAATCGAAATTCTAAATCACTAAATCGAAATTAGCTAATTCCTAATAACACAGTTGGAATTCCGAATTAGTTAGTCGTAATTCTGGCACACCAAGTCGGAATCAGCTAATTCTGAGTTATAAGATCGAAATTTCAGAATGCTCATTCGGATTCGGCAAATGCCGAGATGTTTGATCGGATTTCCGGCTTATTTTTTCGAAATTCTGAGAAACTTATTCGGATTCAGCTAATTCCAAGACTCTGGCTGGTATGAATAAAAATGAACATGAATAAAAATGAACATTTAGTTTATACTCCACGAGATATGAATGAAAATCATAAGCAGATGCTCCGCTTGGGTGATTATAAGTCACACCATGAACAATTGCAGAAGCATAAAAAACAAGTGTCTCAGTCTTGAGGCGGAATCCTTCATGCAGAAGAGGCGGAGATAACTGATTTCATTTAGATATTTAAATATTTTTAAAATACTTTAAAATAAAAAAATATGCCATAAACGAGAAAGTATGTATTATTGATAGGCAATCGGATCATCATAATTTCATTTTCCCATGGTTGATAAAAAAACATATTTTCCATCGAAACACATCACAGCTAAAGAATATTTTGAAACCTATTTCGATCCCAGACCAGAGACGTTACTGGCTTACATTCCCTCAGACCTCCTGAAACACTTATATAACTGGTTATTTATTAGTCTCAACGTATAGACACACCTACAAGCATTATCATTGGCTTGCGGTCATTCAACAGCTGTCACTCAAACCCACGTTGACTATCGGCTCTTCTGATCTTTTTTTGATCTTCGGTTCCCGACGGAGAATGTTTACGAGTAGTACACATTATTTTTCGATCCGTTTCTTCGTGTCAGTGAACTGAGTTTTTGATTTACTCTCTATAGAAACAGCTTCTGCAATTGAAAATGGTTGAACTATACAGTGCTTCTCAAAAGTGCCCTCCCCCCCTCTTATTTTTGGAACGATTATACATGAACAAAAGACATTTGGGAACTGAATATTAAAGGTTGTAAACTTCCCTACTAGTGATGATAGATGACGAAATTGTCAGAGATGACGTCACAAGGCCATTGTGACCAATAATTTTAAATGGAACCCTACGGCAAGCGACACCCTCTTTTTAAAGGTATCGAAACAACCTATTCAATGATACTTATTTTGTTTGTGTTTATGGCAGTTTCGATGGCTCATTAGTAAACATTAAAGTTTAAATTCCATTCAGTATGATATTAATTACAGATTTAAGAATCGGTATCTACTCAAAGAAATTGCTCGAAGTGACCTCCATTAACTTCCTGACAGTGAAATATCCTATTTTTAAACTCTTCTCGTACTTTTGCAAATGTGTCTGCGGAAACAGCCTCACATTCTGCAACAATACGTTGTTTTAAAACGTCAATATTGTCAGGTTCAGTGGCGTGAACCTTCGATTTGAGGTACCCCAACAGAAAAAAATCCAAAGGTGTGAGGTCCGGTGATCGGGCTGGCCATTCCGTTGAACTTCGTCGTCCAATCCATCTACCACGATACTCCCCATCCAGATATCGTCTTACTGCATCGTAATAGTGTGAAGGAGCACCATCCTGTTGGAATGTTTTTTCCAAATTGCCGAATTCATCTGTATTATCTTCCAAAATTTCAAGGATTAACGGTTCTATTGCGTTTTGCAACAGCTCCAGATAAACCTCACCAGTTAAATATGTATTCAAAACAGAGGCCCCAGATGTATTTTCCCAGGATACCTGCCCAAACATTCACCTTCTGGGGAAATTCGGTATGTGTTCCACGAAACAGGTGAGGATTTGCGTCACTCCAATACCTCACATTCTGTGTATTCACATTTCTATTTAGATAAAAAGTACTTTCGTCACTGAAACAAATTGTGTTGACATAGTCTGGCTGTTGGTTAATTTTAGTTTCCATATTTTCACAAAATTCTAGTTTTCGGTCTGGGTCGTCGTCTGAGAGTTGATGAACCATTTTTAATTTGTATGGATGAATATTTTTTTTCAACACCCTGTGTACTGTATTCCGACTGACTTCACAGGTAGATGCAACGTGAGTTGTTGAAGAAGTAGGATTAACTATTACTTCTGCCAGTATATACATTTTTTTCTCATCGGAAATTTGTGGTCTGCCAGATCGTTTCGCATCATTAATACTACCCGTTGTTTCAAACATACGAAGAAGCTCCCTCAAATAAGTCTTCGAAACGGGGCGATCATGAAACCTCTCACTAAAAATGCGTTCTGCTGCATAAATATTTTGTCCAGTTTCACCAAGAATTAGGATTGCTGCTACTTTATCACCTAAAGCACGTACCATTTCGCTTCTTGAAGCACTTGAACGTTCGGCTCACAACAGTTTAACAAATTATCAAAAATATTAAAAGTACCAAAAGCTACTAAAACAGTTGAACGTTCGATCAACAATACTCAAATTATTAAATGTACAAAAACTTGGACAATTACAAAAACGTCGAATTGGGGAGACTTACAAAAACGTCAGCTTATTTGACAACTATCCAGAGGAGAAGCTTGGAATTTTGGTATTAACTGATTCAATTCATCACAGCTTTGCGTTTTTTAGAAGCGAGTTGCCAAAACTGCCATAAACACAAACAAAATTAGTATCATTGAATAGGTTTTTTCGATACCTTCTAAAAGAGGTGTCGCTTGCCGTAGGGTTCCATTTGAAATCATTGGTCACAATGGCCTTGTGACGTCATCTTTGACGACTCCGTCATTTATCATCACTAGTGGGGAAGTTTACAACCTTTAATATTCAGTTTCCAAATTTCACTTGTTTATGAATAATCGTTCCAAAAATAAGAGGGGGGGAGAGGACTTTTGAGAAGCACAGTATAATAGAGAAGCCCAGTAGGAAATTTTTAGATTCACTCAAGCGCGGCAAATTAACATAAGGGGGAATACCTTGCACCTGAGTACCTCCACCATATATAAGAATTCTATGTAGGGCCGCGCGTTTAGGACAGCCGTACGGAATAGTAAAAAAAATCGATCGTTAGAAATACTCAAGCGCGTCAGATTAAGGTAAGGTGGGTTACTTACATGCTGAAGAGTGTGCATTTGAATAATCTGACGATTTGAGCGTAACGTGAGGGAGTGGGTGAGTTACAAACTTTCCATAAAAAACGTCACCTTGACATTCTCGAGCGCGGTCGATTTTTTTTTTATTTGAGGAAACGGGAAAAATATAATCTGCCGAATTCCACGAGCCGAAGTAACAAAAATCGTGAATAAAATTTTGTGCATTCGGCTGCAGTAAAGTATGTTTTCCCCATTTCGCGACTCTCTTTCCTTCGGCATTATATGTACAATGCTCTGTGTTTTGTGAATGAACTTTTGTGAATTTTATATCCGCTATACTATGAGAGATATTACTATGAAGTGTGTATTTTGTGAACAAGGTACAACTGAAATAATTGTTAAATTTACGTTGAAAAAATGCAAGACGGTTTTGGAGTATCGTCGGAGCAACCTAATTCTCAAGAAAACACGGTCAACGTACAATAATATTGGACCTCACCAACATGTAAGCAACAGATTACGGATGGACAGACGTGAATCGAAAACTGCGTGAAATAAATTGATTTTATTTGGATTTATATCATTTATTTCTCGGTAGTAGAAAAAATATTGTATGTGAAGAACCCCTTTTCCATCTAGTTTATATGTATTATTATTTATAAAGATAATACTTCACCTGGAATTTTTTTAAGAACTGGATTCGTGTCGCTTTCCATGAATTCCAACAAAACCTTCTTCCAGTTCTATTGATATCAGTCGTTTTCTTGAGTCAGTTCGAGTGCTTGGGATTTTGATTGTCGGACAGCTGGTGCTTGTGACTTGGACGAAAGTATGGGAAAATCACGTAACATATTTACTAATCCCATTTGGGATTCGCAGATTCATTTGTTTCATCACTGCTTTCACTCATGCTGAATGACTGCTTGGATAATAGTATTAATGCACGAATATACGGAACGCCACAGTTACAACTATTGTTATTCGTTACAGGCTCAGATTTGGAAATAATATAACGAGTATCTACTTCATGTGATAGGAGCAGGTACTCCTCACAGCGAAGTCTTTTTACCATAATCATGGGAGACTTTAATGTACATAACGCTGCCTGGCTCAAATTCTCTAACAAAACAGATGATGCGGGTCGTCAAGCCGAGGCCTTCGCCATCACTCATGGTCTAGAACAACTGGTCGAGCTACCAACCCGCATCCCTGATGTCAACAACCAGTCTGCCAATACACTAGATCTTTTCCTCACCACCAATCCTGACCCGTATAGAATAGAAGTTTGTGCCCCACTTGGAAACTCTGATCACACCCTCATCTCCACAACATGCTCTTTCCATTTACCATCGAGCTGCACAATACCACCCCGTCTCATGTGGCATTACAATTCGGCCGACTGGGAAGGTCTTCGTATGTTTTTCTCAGCGTTTCCATGGAAGAGAGTTTGTTTCTCTTCAGTAGATCCAACACGATGTGCTGAGACAATTTCTGAAATCATCATGTTGGGGATGCAAACTTACATACCGAATACCGAAAGAAGAACATCATCCGATAAGACCTGGTTTAACAGAAACTGCTCTAGAGCTGTGGCTCCCAAACAGGCAGCATACCATCGATGGCTAAAGAATCCGGGCCCTGAGACCAGAGCAGCATATGTCGAAGCTAGAGGCATATGCAAAGAGACAATAGAATGCTCAAAAGATGCCCACAATGCCAAAATAAGATAAAAAATTGCTGAATGTCCTAACGGATCCCGTTCATTTTGGTCTTTCGCCAAAGCTGTGGGAAGAAACTTCACTTCCAGCTCATTTCCTCCTCTAACCAAAGAAGATGGCACACTAGCAACGACTACCCAGGAAAAAGCCAATATCTTTGCGCACCTATTTGCTGGAAATTCCACTCTGGATTCATCGGGAAAACAACCCCCGAACATTACACCTATTGACAGTCACATGCCCGAGATCACCTTTCGCCAACGTACTATCAGAAAGATTCTGCTGGGTCTCAACACCAACAAAGCCTGTGGATCTGACGGAATCCCGCCGATTGTTCTCAAGAAATGTGCCCCCGAACTAACATCTGTTCTTTGCGAATTGTTCAACCACTCTTACAATTTGGGGGTATTTCCGTCCAATTGGAAAATTGCAAGAGTACAGCCAGTCCCTAAAAAAGGCAAAAAGGCCCTACCTAGCAACTACAGACCTATCGCACTGCTATCTATTATTTCAAAGGTCATGGAAAAAGCCATCAACATCGAGCTCATGAAATATCTGGAAGACTCAGGAATTGTCAACGATAGGCAATATGGCTTCCGCCATCAGAGATCAACTGGTGACCTGCTCGCTTACGTCTCACATATATGGCAGCTATCTATTGAAAAGTATGGAGAAACTTTAGCTGTGGCATTAGATATCTCCGAGGCGTTCGATCGAGTTTGGCACCAGGGACTCCTCGCCAAGCTTCCGTCTTATGGCTTGCCCCCTCAGCTGTGTTCTCTGCTTGCTAGTTTTCTCTCAAACAGGTCTCTCCATGTAGTGGTCGATGGAGTTTCATCTGACACTCTACTCATGAATGCTGGTGTTCCGCAAGGATCTATTCTCGCACCAACACTATTTCTACTTCACATCAACGACCTGTTGAAAGCAACTTCATGTCCAGTACACAGCTTTGCCGATGATAGTACCCTCCATACCGCTTTCTCTTCCAGGGCCCCTATATCAGCCCGTGAAACCAGAAATGAACGAGGAAGAAATGTTAATAATATAAATATGGACTTAGCAACAATTCTCGAGTGGGGATCTAATAACTTGGTAGAATTCAATGCAAACAAAACACAAGCATGTCTTTTCTCTAGAAAAGCCGATCTCACTGTGCCTAACATAACTTTGTCAGGAGTAACCATACCACTGAAGTCATCCATATCGATGCTTGGTATTACTATCAGCAATAACCTTTCCTGGGAAAATCACGTGAGGTCCATTGCCAAACGTGCATCCCAAAAACTTGGTTTTTTGTTTCGTGCCAAGAGCTATTTCACCCCCACTCAGCTGCTTATGATCTATAAGGCACAGATCCGACCTGTCCTGGAATACTGTTCCCATATTTGGAGCGGGGCACCTAAACATATCCTGAGGCTATTGGATTCTGTCCAAAAAAGAGCAATTCGTCTCGTCGGTGATGCCTCGCTTACAAACTCGCTCACTTGTCTGGAACACCGTAGAAAAGTTGGCGATTTGTCTCTATTTTATAGATATTTTCATGGGCGATGCTCTTCTGAACTATCAACAATCGTTCCTGCTTTGGCAGTCTCTTCAAGATTAACCCGTCAAGTTCAGTCATCACACCCCTTCGTGGTCACTTTGGAGACCTGCAGAACATCACTTTCCAAAGACTCGTTCATCCAACGAACAGCGAGGCTTTGGAACTCATTGCCTAGGGAGGTGTTCCCCGAGGCATACAACCTCCAGAAATTTAAGAAGAACACCAACTCCTACCTTCTTTCCCTTGGTTCCCACGATGTTCTCTGAACATAACAGGATATCCCTTTTCGTGGGAACCAGAACATAAAAAAAAAAAAAACGCTTTATATTAGCTTCACTTGTATGTTTGTGACCGTGACCGTGACATCCAGACGTACGAATGATTTGAAATTTGGCAGGCATACATAATTCAGGTAACAATGCATTGAGAAATTTTTGTATGAAAAAAAAACAAAATGGCGGCTTCAATATGGCGTACGAATTTTTGTGATTATGGTCTGATTCGCTTCAAAATTGGTATCTGAGGGTTTTCGTGGTCAGAGATTATGATTCTTTTGTCAAAACTGGAGAATTCAAGATGGCGGATCCAGAATGGTAGACGCGTTCAAAATTGGTATGTGGGGGTTTTTGGGGTCCAATATCATGATCCTTTTGTGAAAATTGAAAAATTCTAGATGGCGGCTCCAAACAGGCGGACGAATTTTGTGATTATGGTCCAATTCTATTCAAAATTGATATGTGGGGGTTTTATGGGGTCGAAAATGATTAAATATTTTGTCAAAATTGAAGGATTCAAGATGGCGGCTCCAAAATGGCGGACGAGTTTTGTGATTATGGCCATTCTATTCAAAGTTGGAGAATAATAGTTAATAATATTAAAAATATATAATTTAAAAAAACACGCTTCAATAGAAAACAAAACTGAAAAGTTGAAAATAAATGATAGTTTGAAAACTAAAGAACACGCATTAATAGAAAACTAAACTCAAAAGTAGAAAATAATTTTAAATGAGTTTGAAATAAGAATACAGTGATTAACAACAAATTTATTTCATCGTAAAAAAGCGTGGGGTGCTTTTTAAGATATTTTCATAATGATTCTACTCTTACCAATATATGTCCATGAAATATTAACAACAATTGACATCAAGCACCCCACGCTTTTTTACGATGAAATAAATTTGTTGTTAATCACTGTATTCTCATTTCAAACTCATTTAAAATTATTTTCTACTTTTTAGTTCAGTTTTCTATTGGAGCGTGTTCTTCAGTTTTTAAAGTATTATTCATTTATTCATATAAATTGGAGCTCAAACCAGCACTTCACGCTCATGCTCATCAGTATAAACTAGGAATTTCAACTCGGGTGTTATTCATACTACTGATTGAGTCAGAATTATAAAACATAATTCCTTCCTGTAGCCCTTCCAGGCCTTCTTGAATACGGCATACATTGTCATTCGTTTCTCCTGAGTGGGTTTAAAATATCACAGGCATCAGGATTTCAAAAAAAAAGTACTACGGAATTACTTTTGTTTCTGCTGTAAAAGCTATATAGAAGATATGAAAAGGATACATTTATTATATCCAGATTTTTCATTATATTTGTTGTCGGCACGCCACTGAGTAATGTGGCAGCTAGATGGGGGCAAATTGAGCTGATCCGATATAGACCTGATAAACATAATAATTGCATCAAAAGTTGAAATCTGCAACAACCATGCGATTGTATCGGACGCCGTAGTCGTTAATAAATTGGACAGCTACAATGGCATTCCGGTATTCCTGTTTTAATGATAATTTGAATATTAACTGTATCGGTCATCAATTCGAAACAATATAGCATTCATTATTGTCGAAACTGAGTATGATTGCTTTTGTTCATGTAGTATCTAATCAAAATGTTCAAATTGAGAGAAAGGGATATCATGTCGTGGAAACAGCAGATTCACAAATTGATTATTAATGAAGGTATTGATTTATCGAGGTGGTGGGTGGTGAGGAGAATTGATAGTGAGAATATCATTTTACATTCCCTCCGCATTCAGTGGATCCAGGTTTCCATGAATAATATCATTTGAAATAATATCCAAGCAAATAGAAATATATCCAAATTTGCTGATTGAGTTTTTTCTGGTTCTGATAACTCATAATGATTGCAACGAATCCACGAATCCACGCTACTGCCAATAATCACACGCTGTCGAAGAGATATGGGAATGTCCTATGTAAACAAACTCGTAGCAGGTAGCTGCAACGCGTCACAGATAGATGTGGTTGTAATGCTTTGGCAAAATATATCGCTATTTGATGTACTAGTGATCGTATAGAACTAACCTAGTGGTATTTCTGGTTCATGGATTTTGGGAAAACTTAGTACACATAGAAGAATTTTTACCTGGAAAGATGTTTTTTCTACTCATTTGTCAATTGAAAGAATTTGTGGATTCTACAAAAAACATCCAACCGACCTAAATCTGGTCTACGACGAAAAACAATGTATTCAATGAAACATTTTTCAACAGACAAAACCAAAAAGAAGGAGGTTCTCTATTCGACGCGTATATATATTTTTTTTATGTATGATTACGCTCAACTTTTCACAGAGCGGTTCGATTCCGATGATTCTTTTTTCATTGGATAGGGTGTACTTCGAAAATGGTCCCATTTCAATTTGAACAACAAAATCCATCCCTAAGGGTGGCAAAATGAAGGATATTGATATTTCACCCTCTGAATTTTGGTCCGTTAACCGATTCTATCAGGTATAACTTTGTAGTGGGTTTTCCAATTTAGATGATTCTTTTTCTATTAGAAAGTGTATATCTCATTGTTGATCATATTCCAATTTGGAATGAAATGATCCACCCCTATAGGTAGAAAAATAGGGGATGATTGATTTTTCACTTGTGAACTTTGGCACACATATGTAGTTGACATTGACAGACCCTCCTACATCCGTCAAAATGATTACATTCTATGAAAGGATGGAATTATATACAAAGTGATAAAATCAACTAACCAGAACTTTCAAAATTAATTTATATTATAAAATAATAAATAGTCAAAATAGAAAATCATATTATTCAATAGTTAATAGTCGAAGTAAGCTAGGTAAGTAAGTATTTTGGAAGTAATAAAAAATTAAGTAGGTAGTAATCATTAGATTTCAGCAACAAAAAATTGAAAAAAAAAACTTTTTAACAAAAAATTAAACCGTCGAAAAAATCAACTGGAAAGCAAAAAATAAAATAAACCTTTTTCGTCTAAATGATAATTGAGCTCCTAAACTAATGTAAGTAACTGATTTTGAGTCGGCGCCGAACAAACTAGGAATTGAATTAGGTGAAGCGTAAAATAATGGCAGCGAGATGCACGGCTGGGTTTTGATTACTCATTTCAAAGTAATATAATGATATTCGAGAATTGTTTGTTTGGCGTCGACTCAAAATTAATTACTCACATTAGTTTAGGAGCTCAATTATCAGTTAGACTGAGAAAGTTTATTTTATTTTTTGCTTTTCAGTTGATTTTTTCGTCGGTTTAATTTAATGTTAAAAAGTTTTTTTATAATGACACAATAATATTTGGCCTATAGTTCAATATATCGCATCCACAGGGTGAGCCAGGGTTAAACCACCAAACGCTAAAAATCGGTTTTTCAGGTGAAAATAAGTTTTTTTTCCTATGAGCATGTCCCCTAACTTGCTTCGTTTTCGAGATACAGGATGTCAAAGTTTTTAGATAAATATCAGTTTTTTATTAATTACTCAAAAACATTTTGGCTGATTCTGATAAAACTTGGCAAGCTTATTTGAGGTAATAAGGCTCCCTTTTAATGTAATCAGAATGGAATTATTCATTCCAGTGGCGTCCCAGAGAGTAATCTGATTCAAATTAGGACAAATCATTGTACGCGACTGTATGTGAATTTTTATTAGATTGAAGAATCTCTACTTCTTGCCGTATTTCCATTCATTTTTCAGAGAAATAAAAAACGCTTTCCCTACATGTATCAGGAAAAAACTAATTCCAATAAAAATCAGATCAAAAAGCCCGGTTACAATCTCGACAACAATTGGAGGTATGTTTGTGTCAGAGTTTGACAGGCTGTGACATGTTAGTTGATTATTTCGAGTTTTGATGTATTTAAAGTGCCTTTATGCATAGTTTTCGGAATCATCATGCCAAATATTTAAGGTACAGACGAAAACGCGGATATTGTGTTTGTTTACGGGTACTGTGATAGTAATGCGCGCTTCAGTAGTTGAGTGCCCCCGTAGATTTCCTCTGACGATATTACCTGACAGGTCTCTTCTCAACCTCTGAGAGAAAGAGGATCAACCATATAGGGTATACTCAAAATACAAAACCATGAAAAATACTCTGAACAACCAACTCTGCCTGATTTAAAACTCTAATAATAAACCTAAAATGTTATCGGAGATAGTGAATACCAAATTAAACAAAACAAAAAAAGTATACAGATATAATATGCATATCTAACTGGATAATGAAACAATAGATGATACAAATAAAAAATCTTATCTTCGTTAAATTATTTTCAACATCTGCCGTTGACCTGGTAAAAAGTAATATATCTCCTCCCTGTTGTACGACTATGAAAACCTCTGTTAATACAATGTATTACATAAATTTTGAAATATATGAAATTTAAAATATCATAATAGACCTGAAGTCTTCGATCCAATTTCCAAAATCATGGAAAAAGCAATGTACATAAGGCTGATCAATTTCTTTAAAATATACAAAATATTCACGAAATTCTCGATAGAGATTCCCTTGCAGTTGCAATATTTTTCGATATGTCAAGGGCTTTCGACACCATAGATCCATTTTTCTTGAAGACAAAAGACCATGCAATGAGAGTGAGAGACTCCATCAATAACTGGTTGATATCTTTTACACTAAATCGTCGTATCGTTGTTGATATAAACACATACTCAAGCGAACAAACCATTGAACTAGGAACGCCTCAGGGCAGTGTTCTGGGACCGCTGCTGTTCTTGGTATATATAAACGACTTGGCGGAAAATTTTGAGGAGAGCAGGCCATTCATATATGCTGATGACACGGCGGTGATAGTCTCAGGAAACTGATATGAGGAGGTTACCCACAGAGTTGAAATAGCAGTGAGCCAGTTTTCGTTATGGTGCAAAATCAACCACCTTGTTGTTAACCTGGAAAAACCAGCTATATGGAATTCACAGGCAAATACAAATCACCTACCATTGATCCAAGTATACCATTTGGCAACACAAATATACAGGCTGTCAACTCTCCAACTTTCTGGGAACTCTTGATGATTCGAAATTATTTTAGAGTGACCAGATAAATCACCCTTGTAATAAGCTCCATAAAACGTATTTTGCTATATTCTCTCTCAAAAAATATCTCAATGTTCAAGGTCTAATTAACGTCTACTATGCACTAGCATTCTCAACGATAAGTTATAATATAATTTCCTGGGGCCAAGCCACAGAGATAACTAGAGTCTTTACCCTACAAAAGCGCAGTATTCGTCTCATTTTCAACTTAAAGTATCAAGACCCCTGTAGAAACCACTTCAAGAAACATCGAATATAGACAGCGGTCAGTATCTACATATTGAAAATATTGTGTCACATCCACAAAAGCAAACACCATCTAAAAAAGTGCTCGGAAATTCACAAATACAATACTAGAAATCAAAATAATATTTACATGGAAAAGTTTCATCATATGGAGTACAAAAAATCTCCGAAATTTAGCGGGAGTTATATCTACAACTTAGTGCCTAAATCACTGAAAAATCAATCTCTGAAAAGATTCGAGACTGATTTAAAAAAAATTCTAACCTCAAATAGTTTTTACGACGTTTCCGAATTTCAAATATACTTAACATCCATAAAATGATTACCATTCAACTGTTCACTTTCAATTTCAACTGTATCATGGCTATGGTATTTGTAACTAACTGTACATTATATCACATCTGTCTCTAACCAGCCAAAAACTTTAAAAACTCTAAAAAGTTTAAAAAAAAAAAACTCCAGAAAACTTTATATATTTATGTATTACCACATTTTGAATTGAATGTTTTTTTTTTCAAATCCAGATGACGAACCTACATGTCACATGGCAGAAAGGTAATAAATAATCTATCTATCTATTACGATATCTCGAGCAGATGGAATTTCCGCACCCCTTCAAAATGGAAGAACACAAGATATCTTAGAGCACTTCGACGAAATGCCTGTCGGTAGCACTGAAATAGTAACTAAACCGAAATAAAACATCTAACGAGTGTTATAACCTGGGTATATACAGAGTGTTATGAATTCACACACCACTCAAAAAAAAACAAGTATTTGTCGAACCTCACAGTAACTTTTACCAAAGAAACACTCTAGAAAATCCAATAGAAGGATTTTACAAATACCGTCGATTGATGTCTAACCATACTGGTATTATTTGTATTCACTCTACTCAATACTGAATCTTTTTCACACAATTGACAGAACCAAAGCGTGTCTTATAAAAAGTCGTTAGAGGTTCTATACTGAGGGTTGTGTAACTAAAAGTTACTGACAACCAGAAGTTACTTCAAGAACGGTCTATTAAAGCAATTCACTCAGTTTATGATCGAGGTTCGTTTTAATCTATGTACTCGGTCATAACTCGAGCTATAAAAAAAAAGAAATAATGATATATGATATGATATATGATCAAGCTTCAAAACAATACACAAAACCATCAATCAATAAATTCTTATAAAACCATTTTATATAAATTCTCCAGAAAATAAGTATTTATAAACAGCAATAAAATCATAGCAATAATCAATATCATATCAATTACATAGTTTTATAATTTTAAGGCATGAACAATATATTTTAATTCAATGGTAGCAGAATCAAACATAGCAATGTATTTCAATACTTCTTTTATGCTTTATCAATATATTCTTAATCTGAAACACCTCAGTCAATTATCTGGGTTGAAACAATTAACATTGTTATTGTTTTTCTTCTTCAAACAATATCCTTAATATTTTGCTGGACATAATAGCAAAAGTTTTCAGTTATGATCATTGAATAGTATTAATCTTAGTATACATCTTTCTAGAACAAGCAACTATCAAAATCTAATGAAATGAATAAATATTTATCAAAGTAGTTGAATTGAACTTTAAGGGATGTAGAGTATGGATGTGGAAAAATGTTCATTATATAGAGCCTGGTACACAAAACAATCAAAGAGAAAAAATATGTAGTCTCACCCTGTATATATACCCTTAGCACGAAGATCACTTCACTAAAATCATCTCCGCTATTTAATCTTGCAAATAATTTTATTCAACTTATTTTTAGTTCAATCTTTAGAAATCTCAACAAGTATTTAATTATTTATTTACTTCTGGAGCAATGATGAATTTCGGATGAATTCTTCTAACTACATATCAGTGTATGCAGTTCGGCTCGGTTTCTCTCATAGAGAAACTAAAAATAAAGAGAGTTGTCAAACCTGCAGTAAAAGTTGGCACCACGTTTAGACAGTGGCGACATATCTCGCAACTGGCCGAACTAAGTACAGTTGGTGAAACCGATTGAGATAAGGCGGGTTTTTCAAATGTGTTACTTTTATATGATTGATATGGTAAATATTTTATAAGTGATCGATTTGCCATTCTTGTATTCCATATGAATGGTTGTATCATATGAAATACAGGAATGACAAATCGATCACTAATGAAATATATACAGTAATCGATTCGTAGAATCTGTTCGTTCGTTCGTAGTTGAAATAAAGTTTCAAAGTAAATCTTTATTTCATGATATCAAGAACAAAATTAAAGATCTTATGAAACAAGAATAATGAGTTGAACACTATAAAAACACATTTTATTGTATCTAGGACAAGGTACAACTACAGTCAAAACAATAATGAAACTCCGAAAAACAACAAAATTAAAAATATTCTTCAGTCTTCATCAAATCAACCAAAATAAAAACAAATTACATTTACAACAAACCTTCAATAATTTTGTTCATTTATTAGCACAAAGGAGAACGAGTAGGTATACTTAACTTAACAAATTCTCCAATTTGATGATAATCTTCGTATTTCCTCAAATGGTGATAGGAAATGGAAACTGATGGACGGAAATAAGTATCAGTTTGTGAAAAAATTTCTGCAACTGATGGATGGAAATGAGTATCAGTTTGTGAAAAGCAGCTTATATTTTACCTTGTGAAAGAATATTTCGAGGAATTTCAGCGTCAACTCGAATAACAGAACATTCCATTTCCGACGTTGGGAAATTATTACGTGGTTTGTCATTTTCTGACAAATGTCGAAATTGGGAAATTATCATGTCAGTCGTCTGTTGATTGCGGACAGCGCCTCCATGCGCGACTGGCCGTACCAAAAACTTGGTGGTCACGATCGCCAATGTTTCAAACAGTCCCTTTATTTTCAATTTGTCTATGGTTTCTTTGTAGCTACGATGTTGAAGTAGATTTGCTTCTTATAACTTGATAAATGAACTCATCAGTGTGAGTTCTAATAACTGCTACATTTTTTAACTTGTTTGATCTGAATATAACTTGAAGTACAAGTACAAGTTTTTATCTATTTGACTAAAACATGATCTGATCAAAGTAACTCAATTTAAGATGCCAATGCGCATCATAAGTACCATACTGAATTGAAATGAATACCCGAATGGAATGCCTCTCATTGTTCCAAAACTGTTTATATATCCGCGTATTCACACATGTAGATAAATCTATAACCTACTATATGATCCCCAATTGGCTTTGTTTCATTTTTAAATATAATAACATTGTCTTGCCTACTCTGATGCAGCTGTGTCGCTTTTTATTGTTAGGGTGTTTATAAATAGGTTATCTATTTTCTGATGAACTCATAATTAGGTACTATTTTCGGTGTGAATCTATGTTTAGGAACCTTTGTTTCAAATTTCATGGCATTCCGCGTGCCGTTTATAATTATTGTTTTGTCTCCTGCATAGTTATATGATGTTATTTTTATAATGTCTCGGTTCATCGAGTTCAATACTCGTTCAAATAGAATAACTTTCACGTAATATGAATTTATATATGAATACTGGATTTTTCCATAGTTTATTGGTGATCTTTCTTGAATATATTATTTCGAAACATTTTTATTTCCAAGCTCTATATGTAGATCATGACACGAGCAAATTAACTAATTACTGATGTACCAAGCTATACGCTAGAAAAATCGAATTAAAGGGTTTTCTTCACATAAAGGATTCAATATAAAATTGAACCAGAAAATGGTAGATCTCAGGTGAAAAACAACTACTTTCCTGGCAAATACCATTTTATATGGAAGTATGCATGGATTTTCAGGTGAATATCATTCAACGTTCTGCGTGGTATTTGCCAGGAAAGTAGTTGTTTTTCACCTGAGATCTACCATTTTCTGGTTAATTTTTTAACCTTATGTGAAGAAAACCGTTTAATTCGATTTTTCTATTCATTCCACTTCACATGGCACTTATCTTTAAGCTATACGCTGTTATAACTTTTTCACAATATGGCGTCTGGTTGTCGCCATATTGAATTTTTATCATTACTGTGATATTTTTATTCACAATATGGCTCTGGTTGTCATATTGAATTTTTATTATAACCGTCATGTTTTTATTCATAATATAACGGGCGTCTGGTTGTCGCCATATTGATTTTGATCACTGTCATGTCTCTGGTGACACTCGCAAGATCAAGACAATTCGATTGACGTAAGAATAATCTAAATCGGCCGACGTGTTCGGTCTCTAGAGCGCCACAAAGGAACAGACAGACATACATGATAAACACATTACCCATCTTTGCATCGCGCAGTCGGGAAAAAAGTCTCCACACGTACTTTCTCAATTATTCTGTGTATGATTTATTATCGAAATTGATGCTACTTGAGATTGACAATTTTTTTTTTATGTCTTTAACTATAAATGTTTGATATTCTACTTCAGTGTTTCATCTGTATTTGACACACATTTATCGTAACTTTTTTCAATGTATATTTTCACCTTTCTTTCCAATCTGGAATGATTCAAATAATCAAGATAGTTCTAGAAATTTTTGCAAATTCTATATTATATGAATTTTTCGTTGATTAAGAAGATATGACCTACCTTATAATTGTTCGATTTCTCCACTTACTTTGGAGAAATGTCCTGCGAAGATACTACTCAAAGTCGTAGTAATGTCTTCTAGTGCATAGCTTGATTCGCTCTTAATCGTCTTGGAAATTTCCAAAGTAATTTAAACCGAAATTAATTCGTAATCGTATGAAAGTTGCTCACTGCATTGTTTGCCGTTAATAATATGCATATTGCGGAACCTTCAAACAGTATGAGCTCAAGGAGTTTTCCGACGGGGTTCACGTATTCACTGTAAATTAATTCGTGAAGTGTTCAGAAGTCGACTAGAACAGCGGAGCCAAGAGGTTCACATGGAGCAGAATCAACCCGAGGGTGAAATTTCCTACTCTGCCCTGATGATGTTCAGATCTCAATTCGTTGGAAGTAGGACATATTTTGACTCATTTTTATATCTTCTTGCACGTTTACCTCTTTCATCCCATGGGAAATGATATCTATTCGTTGTAATGAATGTCCACAGATTGTTTTTTTTTTCAATAATATGAATTGTTTTTGTTTTTTTATAGAGGATCTCTGTAATAGAATAATATAATATAAGACACTGTTGTTATCTATTTCGGTCCTCAATTGTCCTTCAGGATGGGGATGGCTGGATAATATGTCCCTTCTATCCTTACTCTGTCTCCTTGAAAATGTATTTTTGTTTTATCAAAAACCAAACTCGATCTTGTGTTTTTCAAATTCCTTCTTTCACCATCCCCTTAAATAATGCACAAAAATAACTTAACACTCATATTGAATTCAAAAATATGTAATAACTCAATGTTTATCAACAGAATGAAATATAATTTAGAATATAGGAAATTAATCGAAACTATAATCAGATAAAACAAATGATCTTATTCAAAATGTTCAATGATTCCTATGTTCAAATACATTCTCTCGAAATCTAATGTGAGCTTTATACTAGGTTATTTCATAGTTATTGAGAGCATCGAAACTCACCAAGTGTGCAACAATTTTTTGTCATCCGGTTATTCCAGAGTTATTTTCCGTTACTTTCGTATAGCATCCCTAACGACACTTGACACTCACCGCAATTTCCGTATTTTAATACAATGCCAACTATGTCTTCCGAAAACGTCACTCACGACAAAATATCGATACTGTTGATTTGTTGCAAATATGAACACGATGTTGTAACGCTTTCCTGGAAAACTATCCACTTCCAGTGAAACGTACCTGCCTGACAACTCCTTCCTTTGTTGAGGAAAAAGCCGTGGGTTTAATTTTTTTTTCTTGTGTTTTCAAGTATTCAAACTCAAGCTATTTCTTTTTGGGCGCCAGTCGAATAATTTCGACGGGGGAGGGGAAAATGGAAAACAGTACAGTTCGTATCATATGAACTGTTTTACAAAAACTGCATATAGGAACAATATAAAAAATGAATATTTTACACGTGACTATGGAATTTAGATTTATACAATCTTGACTAACGACTCGAAAGGAATCGATATAAATCAAAAATATTTATATTTTTGTGCCCTACCTAGTGACTGGGCTGATAAATAAACGTACGAGCTACCACATAAAAAATACAAGGTAACCTCGGAATTATCTAGAAACAGCTGTTTTTAGATCACACTGAGTTCTTAAAAATTACTAAATTTACAAAAAATATGTACTACCTGACGAATAGGTAGCTTGATGAAGGATAAAGCTGATTTTTCCGAGTTTGGCCCCCTTTTCTTTCTTTTACGCTCTGAGGGAGAAAAATCAAACGTGTACTCACTGAGGGTCCCAGAATACGCTAGTATTGTACTTATCCCACTGCCGGGTGAAGTGTCATGCCGTTTTTTCTAATGATATGGTGTTTTCTTAGTGCTCTGCCGACCAACCACTTGCAGAAAATTGAGGCTGCGGCTTTTTTGTTGAGGTACGGCTATTTCTCTATTTCTGCACGAGATGTCTGCCCTGGTTTGTCAAAATAGCTCGTTGTGAAAAAACAACTGCTCAGGTGGTGCCTTGTAAACGGTACAAAAAAACCTATGGAAATCAGTGTCAGCTATCGCCAACTCAAAAAATGTTGATATTACTGACCTTAGATGTTATGAGGTTTTTTCGAAAAACACAATCATCCCACATGGAACATACAAAGATGCAAAGACGTCGTACCGTATTGCCACTGTTCACCAGAATTTCTTCCGAACTCTCACGTTCATACGACACCCAAAGGGATCTCGAGCGAAGTCGATATCTTTTTCCTCTGCCCCGAGAACGGCCAGAATTGGAATTTCCAATGCCATTGCGTACGGTGTACAGGGTGGCGCAAATAAACCGTTACAATGTTCATAAAATCAGATGTGGAATCATCTGCGACTGAAAGATAAACTTCAGTCACTATTCAATATTCAATTGAGAATGTTTTCCTTTTCAACATCGATACTGTTATTCCCGACGATTCATTTCGGATGAAAATCCATCCGTCGAGCTTCGAGCTTGCGGAATCAACTCACCGAATCAACTTCTTTTTCCGCGCGTCCCTCAGCTCAAGAGATGCCGTCCTTAGTTTTCTCAATTTTGTGATTGGCTTCACCAATCATTATTTAAATCTCATTGGCCGCAAAAATCCACAGTTTTTGCAGAGATTCAGCCTAGTCTACGTGGAATACTCACGCTATTGAATCAACAAAATACGCGCATAACTGTTCATCCATGATACAAAAGGGCTTTTATATGAATTCAGAAAGCCCTAAACATCCGATGATTAACTTGGGTGTCTCCGAAAAGATCAGAAGGATCGGAAACAATTTAAACATCAAGAGATGCTTCCAATCTGGCAGTACTTTACGGAGTTTCCTCACCAAAACCAAATCTGACAACAGAAATGAAATTAAAATGTATTGTTTTTCATGAAGTTTCATGTGAATGCGGAGATTCCTACATTGGAGAGACAAAGAGGCCGTTATTGGTAAGATTGTATGAGCACAAGGAATGGATTCAACGCGGAGAAATGTCAAAATCGGGGATTGCCGACCACGCCTGGACTGAGCACCAATTCTATGGGACGACGCATGTGTTTTACATAGTAAGGAGCATTGGTTCAAACGAAAGTTCAGAGAGGCCGCCTACAACGAAGCCAATAACGCCTTCAGTCCACCCAGCGTTGAGATCAAGAACATATGGAAACCACTCATTCCTCTTTCTGACGGACTGCAAAGGCGCGAAACTTCACGATACACCTCACCGCGCGAAATCACCCCCACCACTGCACATGGCGGAATTTCACGCACCGATGCACCGACAGACATTTAAATGAGTAAGCAGCACCTAGGCATGTCAGTATTCACCGGAAGACGATTGCAGATACAAGCATTCAAAACGTCGTGTGTGACGATGGACGTTCGAAACGTAATTAACTTATTTACATTGTAACAATTCGATTTGCACCCAAATACTGTATGAAATAATACGATCTATTTTCATGAAAGGTTTTTTTTTGAGACACAACTGAAATTTCTAAATGCGGAGATAGTCTTTTATAATTTTTCCTAAAATTCAACAAAAAAAAACGAACGTAACTAACCCTGGGACCGAACCAATGTAACCACGAAACAATAACACCCTACAAGGTGTTACATCCTCAATATTATTGAAGTTGTTGAAGTCAATTATAATGTATTGTTGCTAAATTGAAATTAAGCTCATGAGATATCTGAATGGGAAATCATTGACTCCCAGATATTTATAGACTTCTTGAACGCCACAATTTTCTCTTCCAAATGATTAGAGAAAAGTTCAATTTGTATTACCCAATTAAGGTATTATGATAAATAATATAATCATAAAATATGCAGTATTGCTCTGAAATCACGAGTTACTTCATCCGAAGTAAACGAGTGGTGAAAATAGATAGAAATTCATCACTCATGGTGTTTCTCAGGGCAACATTGTAGGGCCAGTCATATGTTATATCTTATACAGTGCTTCTCAAAAGTCCGCTCCCCCCCTCTTATTTTTGGAACGACCCCCCCTCTTATTTTTGGAACGATTATACATTTCCCTACTAGTGATGATAGATGACGAAATCGTCAAAGATGACGTCACAAGGCCATTGTGACACCTCTTTTAAAAGGTAACGAAAAACCCTATTCAATGATACTAATTTTGTTTGTGTTTATGGCAGTTTTAATGGCTCATCAGTAAACATTAAAATTTAAATTCCATTCAGTATGAAATCCTTTAGAGATTTGAGAATCAGTATCTACTTGAGGAAATTGCTCGAAGTGACCTCCTGGCAGTGAAATATCCTATTTTTGAACTCTTCTCGTACTTTTGCAAATGTGTCTGCGGAAACAGCCTCATATTCTGCAACAATACGTTGTTTTAAAAGGTCAATATTGTCAGGTTCAGTGGCGTAAACCTTCGATCTGAGGTAACCCCACAGAAAAAAAATCCAAAGGTGTGAGGTCCGGTGATCGAGCTGGCCATTCCGTTGAACCTCGTCGTCCAATCCATCTACTCCTCATCCAAAGACCGTCTTACTGCACCGTAATAGTGTGGAGGAGCACCATCCTGTTGGAATGTTATTTCCAAATTGCCGAATTAATCTGGACTATCTTTCAAAATTTCAAGGATTAACGGTTCTATTGCGTTTTGTAACAGCTCCAGATAAACCTCACCAGTCAAATTAGTATTTAAAAAAAGAGGCCCAACGATCTGGTTTCCCAGGATACCTGCCCAAACATTCACCTTCTGGGGAAATTGGGTATGTGTTTCACGAAACAGGTGAGGATTTGCGTCACTCCAATACTTCACATTCTGTGTATTTACATTTCCATTCAGATAGAAAGTACTTTCGTCACTAAAAAAAATTGTTTTGACATAGTCTGGCTTTTGGTTAATTTTAGTTTCCATATTTTCACAAAATTCTAGTCTTCGGTCTGGGTCGTCGTCTGAGAGTTGATGAACCATTTTAATTTGCATGGATGGAATTTGTTTTTTTTCAACACCCTGTGTACTGTATTCCGACTGACTTCACAGGTAGATGCAACGTGATTTGTTATAGAAGTAGGATTAACTATTAGTTCTGCCAGTATATCAATTTTTTTCTCATCAGAAATTTGTGGTCTGCCAGATCGTTTCGCATCTTTAATACTACCCGTTGTTTCAAACTTACGAAGAAGCTCCCTTAAATAAGTCTTCAAAACGGGGCGATCGGGAAACCTCTCATCAAAAATGCGTTCTGCTGCATGAATATTTTGTCCAGTTTCACCAAGAATTAGGATCGCTGCTACTTTATCACCTGAAGCACGTACCATTTCGCTTCTTGAAGCACTTAAAAGTTCGGCTCACAACAGTTTAACAAATTATTAAAATGTACAAAAATATTAAAAGTACCAAAAGCTGCTAAAACAGTTGAACGATCGATCAACAATACACAAATTATTAAATGTACAAAATCTTGGACAATTACAAAAACGTCGAATTAGGGGGACTACCAAAAATGTCAGCTTATTTGACAACTATCCAGAGGTGGAGCTTGAATTTGGAATTTTAGTATTAACTGATTTAATTCATCACAGCTTTGCGTTTTTTAAAAGCGAGTTGCCAAAACTGCCATAAACACAAACAAAATTAGTATCATTGAATAGGTTTTTTCGATACTTTTTAAAAGAAATGTCACAATAGCCTTGTGACGTCATCTTTGACGATTTCGTCATCTATCATCACTAGTAGGGAAGTTTACAACCTTTAATATTCAGTTTCCAAATTTCACTTGTTTATGTATAATCGTTCCAAAAATAAGAGGGGGAGAGAGGACTTTTGAGAAGCACTGTATAATAACTGTAAATGACTTCAGGCGAAAGGTATGACGATATTTATAAAACAAAATGAAACATGACATCAACATCGAGAAAACCAAATTTGTACCCTGAACGACCTATAGAAATCTTGGTGGGGTAGGCTCCCAAGCATGTATCAAATATCTAGGAAGTTGCACCTCTTTTCCTCAAATAGATGATCTAAACTTCTTGAAAGAAATAAAAAAATGGATTAACAAATTCTAAATATTTAAAAGCTCTATGAACAGAATATATTGCTCAAATCGAAGTGAGGATAACCCCTAACCCGCTTTTGATAAATATGCCAAATATAAAATATTGATGTCACATTTTGTGTAGTTGACCAGACATCATTGATTTTTCCTACCTTTTTTTTATATTGAAAAAGAAAATATTTATTCTTATTTTATTTATTTTGTGCAATAAAAAAATCTACAAAAATATCATGAAACAATATAAATAGGTAGGTAGTATAAATGTAAGACCATCTCTTCACGAGTTTAAATTATTGATATCTGATAATCGCTACGATTTGCTTTTAATATTTGAGCCCTGGCTTAGAAATTATATCGCCAATGATATGGTCAACATAGATGGATTTGACCTGCATAGTGACCGGGAAACAAGAGAAGGGAATCTCTGTGTATACTGCAGGAATACCAGTTGAAGTCAGCTGTTGAATGGTATAAATGATGCAAATACTGAACAAATTTGGATACAAATCAAAAAAGATATATTTCAGTTTTCAACCAATTTGGAAGATTCATTTAGTATTTTCAGGATTTAAATATATATATATATATATATATATATATATATATATATATATATATATATATATATATATATATATCTTTTGGGAATGAATTCTGGAAATGTTGAAAAGTTCCATTCTCTATTGGAATCCTGCAATTTACTTCAAATTGTGGACAGTCCTACTAGAATCACAGATACAATATCCAGATGTTAAAATCATGAATGAAAAATATATTTAGCATAAAAGTATTGATGAAAAAATATATTTTTCAGTGAATTGTTTATTGAATCTTTTCGATGAACATGCACTGGTTTTCACCTCCAGAGTTTCTGAGCCTAGGGCTCCGTGATTAAGAGATACCATAAAATAAATGATGATCTCGAAAGATAATGCACTGAAAAAATTCAAGGGAAATAATTCCGCGAATTATTTACGATTTCATGAAGACATGCGTAAAAATGTGAATGAAACTGGTAAAAACAGGGAAGAAAGCGCTTTTTTGCAACAATTTTATAGCACCAATAAAAAAAAATGTGGAAGAAAAACACTCAAGAATAGATAGATTTAGAGTGGAAAAATCTCGAGATTTGCCAAATGACCTCGAGAAAGTAGATAATATCAATGTTTTTTTCATCACTCTTATTCCAGCTAGTTCACCACCTCCATATCTTCCAACCTGTTTGACCTAAACTGAGTTTGTATTTCAGTTTTGTGATCTCTTCGTATATGGAACAATTTGTAAAATCGATACAAATGCAATGAGACGTGACTACTTGAACATAAAACTCATATAATTGTGCTGTCCCTATATAGTTTGCTATGTCCCCATTATAATAAATACGTGCCTTACCCAAAATATAGTTCCAGAAGCCTGAAATGTTTTTATTTTTGAGATCTGGGATCGATCTGAATTAAATGTAATGGAGCGAGCAATAGAAGCTCAACTACGAACATATCAAGCGGACTATTCTTTATTATCTTCCATTATGGTTTTCGCAAAGGATAGAGCTGTACGACTGCTCCGTTTCAAGTTACGCATGATATTTTCAGAGCATACGATCGAGGATTATCCACTGCATTAGTTCTTCTTGACATTATTCGAGCATTTGATAGAAACAAATTAAGGACTTTCGCGTGAGTCAATAACTTTCATGGAATCATATCTTCTCAATAGAAAACAAATGGTCAATATAGATAACGATAATTCCACTTATGACACACTGAAATCAGGAGTACTCCAAGGCCCCTATTAAAAAAAATTCAAATATATGTTTATACAGGGTGTTCCTGGACTTTCTCTTTTCATTTCGGGAATGTATAGATGGGATCAAAATATCACCAGTACTTCATATAACTTTTGTTTCTAAAAGCCTTCGTTACCAAGTTACGGGCCCTCAAAGTTATAAAATGAATAATGTTTTTCTTTGATAACTTTCAAAGTGAATATTCAAAATCATCTAAATTATGGTGATTGACTAAACCAATGAATTCCTTCGATGAGCTTTCATGCAGGAGTCAGTTGTTTTGCTACAAAGTCAGGAACGGACTACCCCCGATGGTCCACACCCCAAAACATTGGAATGACTGGGATTTGTCAATATGTTTTAACAAAACAAGGTTACCTGGACAATTCCCTGAATAAAAGAACTCGTGTGGGAAATCGATCGGAGCAACGATTTTTGATAAAAATGCATTTTTGTTCGACGACATCCAACCTGAGATGTCTACCATTATTCGAAAAGATTAATTTGTAATGAAAATAGAAATGATAGGTACAATGTTCATAACGAATTTTTATCATGCAAACACGTTTACCTTACAAAACTCATGGAGTAAATAATCAATCGCAAGCCTCAAGAGCAAACAGAAATGCAAAATCCGCTACAAAAACTGCTCGATATGACCCCCGTCTTTCTCAATACATTTTCTTAGTCGGCGCAAACACCCTCTCTGCACTTGAAATAGCATGCCAGGGTCGTTTCGTATGGCTTCACAATGTAATGTAAGAGGCAATGTAATGAACGAGGCTTTTTAGATGCCCCCACAGAAAGAAATCCAATGGATTTAAATCCGGAGACCGCGGTGGCCATGAATATGGCCCACCTCTACCAATCCATCTAATGGGGAAAATGCTCGGCATACAGACGACGGGCTTCTGCAGCATTACCAAATGCTCGTCCTTACAATGCATCCATATCTGCATATTCGTTGAATGTAAACTGTTCGGCCATATCAAAACACTTCAAAGTGTCCTATTAGAATATTGACAATACAATGACAACGCACCACTCAACAAAACGAAATCGCATTCCAGTTGTGATTTTTCATCCAAACAAATTTTATTTCTTTCTACAAGGTGTTTTTGTCAACATCTGTGGAAGAAATGGAACATAAATTTATTCACCGGATATTTTTCATCTATTCATGTGCAGCCGTTTTTGTAGTTTATTCGTTTCCTTTTCATTAGTTATGTCTTCCGATATGCGTTTTTTCAGCTAAATTTATCTTCGGGTTAAAGATTTTCTCCCATAAAATTATACTTATCAGTGAAACTCCTCAACATTTGCAACATCCAAATGTTGAGTTTCATGAGATTCAGATTACACAACTCAAAACGTGCTAATTCCTTGCGTGCATACAAAATATGGACTGAATTCGATATTTCATAGTGGAGTAGCTTGTTAGTTCAAAAACACCACGAATCTACATAACTTGATATTTCATTTGAAAAAATATCTACATTGTGAATGAAACTTTCAACTAGGTGCTGTACTTTTTGTTTACGACTTTATTTTAGCATATTTTGTATAATCCCTGTTATAAGTGTTGTTGAATCAAGTTAGCATTAGTATTTCTACTATGAAAATTTTCCATTTCAAATAATGGTGAACGATCGGGTTTGATGTCGTCGAGTAAAACTGCATTTTTATTAAGAATCGTTGCTCTGATCGACTTTCCACACGAGTACTTTTATTCAGAAAATTGCCCACGTAACCTTATTTTGTTGGAAACTATTGTGTAATTACCTGTCATTTCAAAGTTTTGGGGTGTGGACCATCGGAGGTAGTCCGTTCCTGACTTTGTAGCAAAACAACTGACTCCTGCATGAAAGCTCATCGAAGGAATTCATTTGTTTAGTCAATCACCAACATTTAGATGATTTTGAATATTCACTTTGAAAGTTATCAAAGAAAAATATTTTTCATTTTGTAACTTTGAGGGCTCGTAGGCTTTTAGGAACAAAAGTTATATGGAGTACTGGTGATATTTTGACCCCATTCATACATTCCCGAGAAAAAAAGAGGAAGTCCAGGGACACCCTGTATATAACTTTCAGAATAAAGGAATATTTAGTAATTTATTTTCCTTACTTCTTTAGGAGAAGCAGCAACTTCAAAACTACTACTCTCGTAGACTATATGATTCTGACATTTTTTCACGTCCAGGGAGAAATGAGAGAAATGTCACATAACTCATTCGAAAATAATTCGGACAAGAAATATTCTCTAACTGGTTAGCGTCATACTAGAAGTTGATTGTTTTATATGCCTGTAGTTCATTTTAGGGTCCGTTTTATTACTGATATTACATTCCCTGAATTTCTCACATGGGTTTCTTCAACTTTACATGTGAATGATATAAAGCGTTGTAAATGCAATATAATGTGTAATGAACATTTTATTACTGCCAAGATAGCGAGGGAGAGAAACGGGTATTTATTAAGAGACCGAAGCCGAACGAATGCCATGAAAAATGCGAATACGTAAAACTCAGGAAAATGGATAATAGGAAGAGAATTTATTTACATTTCTTATCGATGAAAATGAAAGCTACCAAGGCAACTACGACTTTATACTCAGAGTGAATTCCTCTTATTAACCGACGAAAAAAAGGAGGAGGTTCTGTAGTCGACGCGTATATTTTTTCTATGCATGACCACGCATTCCTACAGAGTAGTCTGATTTTGAATAATCTTTTTTAATGGATACCGAATACCTCGAAGTTGGTCCCCTTCTCTGGATTTATTGATTTTACACCTGTGAACCGATTCTGTTGAGGGATCTCCTCAACGGTTCGCAGCAGCTACCTCGTGTTCGGGGTAATATGTACATATATAAAATGTCCTGACTAACTGACTCACTGACTGATATTCGATCAATGTCCAAACCAAACCGCTGAACCTAAGAGCTGAAATTTTGACAGCATAATTTTTTGATATTCCATCCCTAAAGGGGTGGAAAGGTGGGTGAGAAGAGAGGTGAAATGAGAGTATAGTTGGTTTTGAAATAAGAGTCATGGAAATTAGTATTTGGGCTCTTCTTCACAAATGAAGATGAATGTGTTTCAAAGTTTTCGAAAATTCAAGCCTGAAGGGGTGAAATGGGGGTGGAAAGTCTGTATAGGTAGTTTTGAAGTTAGGATCATGAAAGTTGGTATTTTGAGGTCTTTGTTGCGAATAAAAAATACGTGTTTCTTTTTTTTTCGAAATTCAACCCCTAAAGGGGTGAAATGGGGATTCAATTGGGATTGGAAGTTTGTATAGGAACATGCCGAGAATAATTAACGTTAGGAATGTGACCAAAGGGGTTCAACAAAGAACAATCCATGGAAGGAGATATCATATAAAAAGCGCGAGACGACGCGGAACGATGCTCAGACGTGTTTGAACTTTCATTCTATTAACATGTAGTGCAGGAAGATGAGAAGTGCTCAAACTTGTACATAGTAATCATATAACAATATAACTTATAGAAGTGCGGTAGCTATCAACCAAGTAACAGCTCTTGACTAGACAGTCATGAGTTGATTGACAAGTAATCATCTGGCAGTGAAATTGCGAAATTATTGAGAAAGAGAATTGCAATCAAGTCAAACAGGAACTGCACGAGTAATGACTTCACAAAGTGAATATCCAGTTAAACAGTATTTACCATTAATAAAAATTACGTTATCAGTGTTTCAAGAACGAGATAAGATGCCAAAAATCTCTAACCGATAGTTCATGCTCTCATAGAAAAACATTATCAATACAAATACAGTCTAATATACAGTGCGATATAAAATAAATAAATGAATTTCGCGGAAATAATTAAAATAGTAATACAATTGAACTAATATCGTGTAAAACAAATATCAAGTGAATAAGTGTTGAAACTTGATGGTCTGGAGTGAGTTCATCTATTTTTCTGGATTTATGTTTTGACTTTGAGAATGCCAAAAAAACCTAATATAAAATTTCAACTGTTCTTTGACTATTTTATCATTTTATCAATATATAGAACTGATGGGAATGCTATGTAACTATTATGAAATATATATATATAATCTAATGCTTTTCCAAGTGCATTATTTAACAATATTTCTGAGATCGGTACGTGCTTCTATCAAAACGCCCCACATTTCCGGTATCAAGAGAAAGAGATATTTTCCCTGTAGGCCGCTCCATCGAAATAATTTCGGTTCGACCATCCTCAGACAGTCGATTCTCTTATTACTCAAGTTCTCAACCTAACAATAAGGAGTGATCAAGTAAGGTGATTAATTCACAATATTCGAAAATTTCTTTTATTGGTCTTTTTTGAAGGAGTGTTTCCTCTATAAAAGGCCAGTGGCGTAACATAAAGAATTATCAAAATAACATCAAATTGCAACGTGAAATCTCCAGCGATAAACAATAACATCCCAAAAATGTGCTCTCCGCACGACCACTCTCCACGACGTGTGCCCGCACGTGTGTGCCCGTTCGGGTAGCTGTCTCGCTGATATTTACTTCGAAAACGCTTGGCAATTTCCTGCCAAGGGACGCGCCACCATCATTTCACGCTTCACGTAATTAATCTGCTTGTTTGTTTGTTTGGCGCCGACTCAAAATTACTTATCACATTAGTTTTGGAGCTTAGTTATTAAGACTAAAGAAGTTCATTTTATTTTTTGCTTTCCAGATTAAAAACTTTTATTTGCAATCGTGGACAGTTTTGGTAGCTGAAATAAGGACCGGTTTGTCCTCTCATTGGTCATAATGGAGAAAGCGACTCCAATTTCCACATCGAAAATATAATTATAGGACTGGGCAATGAAGGATTTCCACTTTAGACAACAATCGAAGAGTATCATTTGAATTTGACATAGTTTTTCAATGATTATTACACGCCTATTCTAAGAATCAATGAGATTTCTTCAATTTTTCAAAATCGACAATAACAGTCGATTTTAATGATAAAAGCTACCTAGCTTTCCCAATAACTGATAAATTGCACCTTGCTTTTGATCAACTTACCGTTAATTTCACACTCATTCACATTTCACAATTTCACATTCATTCACATTTCACATTCATTCACAATTCTATACTTTGACAAATGTCACTGTCAGATTATTTTCGAGTTTTCTTAATACAACGTCGTTTCAAAAGGCAAGTTTTGGCAAGAATCTTTTGAAAATATCAAAAAACGCAAATTAGAAAAAAAAAGGAAATTTAAATTTTTTGGGCTTTTAATATGAAGAGAGCTGATGGTAAAGATTATAAAGAATGCGTTAAAGACTATGTGGATTGTTAGTGCAAAACTTCTTCAAGAAAAATACTAAGAACAGTACGCCCGAACATTTAATCCATTTGCAGGCATTGAATTCAAAGAAGCAAGGGAAGCAAGGGTCTATTCCCAACAAGAGAAAGCAAAGTTCAACTGCTCTAAGTAAGGAAGAAAGGTAAAGGTCAAGAAAATGAGATCACCCAGTATATTCACGGAATTTTCACAAGCGCTTTAGGAGACGATGAATACAGTATAGCAATTGAACATTTGGCGCGGAAAAGATAATTTTAGGAGATATGGGCCCCCGAAGGTCCAAAAAGAGCCGAGTAATATTATAATCAATTAATGTTCCATAAAGTCATGAAAAAACTCCGGTTACATTTCATTCAATTTTTCATATGATATGTCAATAATCAAATATTGGTGGTTGCATTGATCTTGGTTTTATGGACATGCCATGTTGCCAACTATTCAAGTCAATCCGGATTTTCGCAAAATTATCACAGGTGCTTCAAAACTCGATAAAAACACTTCAGCAATCGTAATTCAAGCGCGGAAAAATATATTTTGGGAATTATGGTCTATCAAATTTAAAAAAAGTGTGGTTTTGCTTCTTTAATATTAGAATGTGTAGGCTTCATAGAGTTCATTGGCTTGCATTCAACTTGGATACCAATATTACCCAAGTTAGGTTATGTTGTGTTCCTTCTTTTTACGCAACAAATTGATTGGAGCGAAGCGTCACTTTGTAAGGTTGATTAGCATGCTTTAAACATGGATAACAAGGTCAGTCAAGCTAGGTTAGGTTGTGTTCCTTCTTTTTACGTAAGGAATTGGTTTGATCGAAATGTTCGCGAGCGGAGTGAGGCGTCGCCTTGTAAGGTTGGTTAGTTTGCATTCAACTTGGATAACAAGGTTAGCCAAGTTAGGTTAGGTTGTGTTCCTTCTTCTCACGTAAGAATGTCATTGGATATTTTCTTGTATGCATACAAGAAAACATCTAGTCAAATGCGTTTCTTGGTCCGGTTTACAATTACTTAAAACAAAATAATCTGAAGTCACATTATTTTAATAGGTTTGGTAACTTTCTAAATGCGGCACATCAACTTCGTGCCTAATTTTCCAAAACTATTAAACACTCCCAAGAAGCGTGGTAATATATTATTTGCATTTTGAACTTCATACACTTCAATAATCATTCATTTTCATTGGTCACCACTGCCTCTTGAATCCAACATGTCCTCCATAAGAGCCCATTTGGAATTTTAAAATGTTTATACACTTATGTTTAAGTAATCTTGATCAATTTTGAATATGACGTTACCAAGAGTGTTGTCTGTTGTGACATGGTATTTTATAAAATGCTGCAAGTGAAAGGGATTTTTAACCTCACTTTTGTAAGTACACATATGCCTTTTTGGTTTTTCAAATCTTATAATGTTCAATTTAATTCATTGTAGAGTTCCTGATGAAGAGACAATAAATGACTCGAAAGCTTGAATAGAAAAAAGAGTACACTTTTTTCCATACCCCTGTTGACTGCATACCCGAATTTAAAAAGGATTCTTATATATATATATATATATATATATATATATATATATATATATATATATATATATATATATATCCATCAGAACTATCAGATCGTCTTTTATTGGAACGAAGTTCCTTATCGCGCGTTGCGAAAGGGGGCTAGACGGAATAAATTAAGACCAAAAGTTGTAACGTGTAACGACACTTTCTGCTGTAGTCTGAGCCGTGCGGCGTGCGCGTGTTTCTCTGTCTCTCTCTCTCTCTCTCTTTCTCTCATAGAAAGCAAGCCAGTTATTTTTGTTCCGTCTTTCTATTTCGCATTGAACAGTGTGGTGTCGCGACGATTATTTTTGTTGAGTGTATACAGGTTTTCTGTACATAATGAATAATAATAAAATAATAACAATAATGAACCTGACAGTGTTTCTGCACAATTCCGGATATTGCTGTGGGTTAGGTAAGTAGGTTTATACGACAATAATAAATGCTTATGTATTTGAAGTCGCATTGTAACCTCTTACTATTGTTTTAACCAAGTCATACACGTTATAATCTCTATTATTGTGTGTTTAGCAAGTATAATGATCATAACTTTAATAAATTTAAAGCAATTATATTTTAATATTACAATATCAATGCGTATGTACTAAAATTGAGCCTACTGATTAAGTTTATATTACATTATATTTGTTAATAACAAAAAAAATATTATTATAACTTAAAAAAAAAATATTTATTACAATTCCTTCACTAATTAATCGAAAGGAACTTCGTTCCATCCGTGTCCCTTGACACCTCTCAACTTTTTATTATTATTGCTAATATGTATGTCGCAAATAATTTCAATGCTTTTTTTTATTTTGATGACATAGGCAACGTCACATATCAATAAACTCCAAGATCCAGGAGATTCGGACAAACATAACACAATCACCAACGTTTATTTTCTGATATTTCTTCTGTAAAATTTATGAAAAGTAATCGGAGTTTTTTCATTACTGTATCGAAAATTAAGTGATTTTAATATTTCTGAAACGTTCATGAGTGTGCAGTAACTATTTTTGTGTAAAAAGAAATTGTTTATATCAGTTTAAAATTTTCAAGTGATATCACATAACCTCTCTTTATGGACCTTCGGGGGCCCGTACCTTCTAATAATAATCTTTTCCGCGCAAAATTTCCGAATACTATACTGTTTTTATCATGTTTTGAAGCACCTGTGAAAATTTCGTGAAGATACTCGATGATCTCATATTCTGGACATGCGAATGCTGAGTAATAAGGCCCTTAACTACAGTTAGACGAGGAACATCATGCTAATTTAATCAACAACCTGAGACCTTAACCTTCTGGGATCCGAACTACAAGCGATATGAACATTATACAAGGAAATTCTACTACGGAAAACATTAATAATATCCAAGAAAAATCTGGTCATAATATAACATACAAGTTGAAAAGGGAAACATTCCCAATTGAATATTGATAGAAAGATTTTTCTGTGAATTGAAAAATCCACGATTAAAATGCAATTATTTTTTGTGAATTTCTAACAGAAAACAACTACTTTCCCGGCTAAAGCCACGCTGGACATTGAACCATATCTGATAGATATTCTGAAAAGTTTATCTTTCAGTCGCAGATGATTCCACATCTGATTTTATGAACATCCTGTTTATATTTTCAACAAATCATTATAACATACACCTATTGCACTTTTAATGTTCATAATATGTATGTTACTGAAGATCAATCAATCTCTAAATAATTTGTGAATATTTCAATATGTTTTCTATTAATTTGAAATATTTATTGTTAATTTGAAATTCTTACTTCTCAATTCTTCTTTATAATGTAGTTGGGAATTAATCTCCCTAAAATACATTCGATAATTTTTTTTAAAGATAATACATTTCAAATCGTATTCTAATTTTATGTCATTTGGCAAAAATCCGAATCAAGGGAAGTAGAAAAAATCGCTCGAGCAAGCTCTCGCAATTTTTTCACTCCCTTGATTCTCGATTGTTTGCCATGACAATAAAACTTTTATACAATTGAACATGTATTAATCGATAAAAAAATTATCTCTTATGTATTTACCCCCGAATAATATGTTATTTCCACATGTTTGTCAAGTGTACCTAATATTTTCGAATTCACGTTTATTATAAAAATTATTATTGAGAATGAATGCTTGTTTTTTTTAGAGTTATATTGTTTTATTCCTAACCAAGTTTCTACTTTCACCAGATATTTCCACAGCTGCTATGTTTTCCGAAGTTGTATTTACCATGTGCCCGAAAAACCGCAGTAAAGGTTCGGTTGTGTTTGAATAAACTGAAATGTAGTTTAATTTCAGGGCGATTCTGTTCCCGAGTAGATTTGGGATTAGCAGATGCGGATGGTTGAATTTTCCCGGTTTCTTTGTGAAATTAATGCTTCGTATAATAATAACGGTCTGCGTGTACAGGATCTGGATGATTTTCATTACTTATGGCTTTGTCGTGGTCATCATGATGCAAATCCCTCAAATGGTGAACTGACCAAAAGAATACACAATTTCATCTAAGAGGAGTAAAATTTTATTTGTGAAATAGATAATTCAAGCGATGTGTATGAATGAAGAAGAGATGAAATATGTAATAAACTCAAAAGTAAACACTATATCAGTCTAGTTAAATAATTCGACTCAAGTCACAAAACTTTTATGTCATATTATAATAGAAAAAACCATTTCAGAATGTCTTACATCCAGATTTAAAATGCCATTCAAAAAAATTTAAGCATATCATGTTGAATTCTTCAGTTAGTTTTCTGATGAGAAATAGAACTTCACATCAAAATCAAAGGGCTTCCATGAATATTACAAATAAATAACCATATACTATTTGTATGAATTTTTGAAAGATATTGATGCGAAAACACAACGCCACTGCCAATGTCATCACACAATGCCAAGGTGGTTCAAATTTCCGAAGTAGACAAACCCTGAGGTAGTTAGTGACCGACCGCCTACACGATTTTCAGGAAGGCAGGTTGACTTGTTGACGTCACGCCGAACAATCGATAATGTTCTAGTGAGCACTCGACTCGAATATTCTAGCATTAGTGACCTCATATGGATGACGGTGGTTGCGCTGAATTAATTGGTTATTTATGTGATGAGTTATTTGTTTACTCAGTACAGTGTTCATTTTATTGCGGTTGATTCTCAAAAGTACATGAATCCATAATCAATTTTCATTGTCAGTTTTATTGTAGTTTCGTGGTAAGAACTTGAACAGTGTAAAAAACTATCATAGATCCAAAGAGCACATATGGACCATTTGAAGACCAAAAGTACTCATCATGGATTTGTATATAGCCACTACAAAACCCCACTAAGAACTTGAATGCCAAATGGTATCCTCCGTTAGCCTTCACGAGTGCTTTAAGACTATGCCTATGATAACAACGAATGACCTGCATGAATCACACACCATCAGGTCACTAGAAACCGTTCGTGAAAGTAAGATATTGAGGCTTATGTGAGTTTATTATACTCGATGGTAAGATAACAAACGCTTTTAGAGTCATGAACCAAAAGTAAAGTCTCATTTGTTGAATTATTTTCTACGTAAACGTATGAAACATACAGATATTATCTGTTCATATATAATCACATAACCTGATTGACTGACGATCAACGCCCAAACCAAATAACGCTAAACCTTAAGAGCTGAAATCTTGAGAGCGTGTTCCTATGATGACCTAGATATCCACTAGGAGAGGTTTTTGTGATATTCCATCCCCGATGGAATGAAAAAGGGGATGGGAAGGCGGGTGGAAGTTTCATTAGTTTTGAAGTAAGGAAATTAAGAAATTGATATTTGGGCTTTTTTTAGATAGAGAAACATGTATTGCCAGGTTTTTGAAAATTCAACTCCAAGGTGGTTGAAATAGGATTAGAAGTTAGAATAGGGTTAGGTTTAAGAGTGGTTCATGATAATTGTTATTTCAGATCTGTTTTACAAATGAAGAAAAATGTATTCCAGTGTTTTTGAAAATCCAATCACAGAAGGGTGTTAAATGGGGATTGGAAGTTTGTATAAGGGTTAGTTTTCAAGAAGGTAAGGGTCATAAAAATTGGTATTTCAAGTCTTTGTAACAAATGGAAATTTATTTGGATCTGAGGAATATTTACAGGTAGAGAAATACTTGTTTTGGTGTTTTTAGAAATTCAACCCCTGAAGAGAAGAATGTTTTTTGGGGGGTTCAGTTAGTTTTCAATTTAAGCTCATGAAAATTGGTGTTTTGTCTCTCTGAAAAGAATGAATATATAGTATTTAACCTTATTTGAAAATTCCGTCCATCAAAGGGTGGAAAGTGAATTTGTAATAGTTGTCATAAAGCATTACTTCTGCTGTCAAATCAATTAGGCTACCCAAACGAGATGAAGTGATGACGGGATAACGGGAAACGGAAATCAAAAAACAAAAAACGGAAAACGGAAAACGAAAAACGAAAAAAAAAACGAAAAACGAAAAACGGAAAACAAAAAACGGAAAACGGAAAACGGGAAACGGGAAACGGGAAACGGGAAACGGGAAACGGAAAACGGAAACGGAATAACGGGAAATGGGATAACAGGATAATGGTATAACGGGATAGTGGGAAGGGGCAAAGCCACAAGCATTAGCTAGATAGATAGTAGAGGAGACCGTGGGAGGTCGACCTTCACCGATCTGATAACTCGATGAGACATATTTTTTATCAAATATAATTCATAAACAAATATGCCCATGATAACTTGCCTATCGAAAAGTGTTCATAGCTATTTTTAATTGAATTAATTTTAATCAATTTTCTTTCATCACCTTCACTCTTTTGATAACCGAATGAGTTTCCCCTCAACTGATAGTTTTTAACAGACAGAATATGCCTAGGTAGGCATACCACCGATCTGTTAACCAATCGAAATTGATATCATAGGTAAGATAATTTAATTACAAAACCAATCGTATAGGCTTGCCTGCAAAAAATCGTATATAAAATATTATTGCCAAGCTATAAAGTTTTCGAATTTTAGCTATTTGATAGGTGCGAGAGAAAGTAGAGCGTCCGAGGTCCGTGTGATAGAACAGGACACAACATAGCAGCTGCACGCTACCTGACCGTTGAATGTATCCGAGTGCGCATGCTCGTGTACATGTGAGTGACAGTGACAGCATTTATTTACACTCGGCAGTAGTTTTTAACTCTTTTATATGCTTTGTAATAAATTTATTTGATTTCAAATAATAAATAAATTATTCTTTATTTAATTTTAAATAAAAAATATAGATTTTCTCACCATTTTTAAATTTTATAATTTAGCATTAAAATGAGAAGAAAAATTGTTGAATTTTTTATATATTTTATTTATTAATATATTAAATTATTTATTTTTTATTATTTCATAGCTGTGAGTATATATAGTGTGAAATAATACAAAAATTGTGATCGAACATTAGAGTTATAATAAATTAGAGTTCAAAATTACTGTCGAGTGTAAATAAATGCTGTCACTGTCACTCACATGTAAACGAGCATGCGCACTCTGATACATTCAACGGTCAGGTAGGGTGCAGCTGCTATGTTGTGTCCTGTTCTATCACACGGACCTCGGACGCTCTACTAACTCTCTCGCACCTATCAAATAGGTAAAAATCTAAGACTTTATAGCTTGGCAATAATATTTTATGTACGATTTTTTGCAGGCAAGCCTATACGATTGGTTTTGCAATTAAATTATCTTACCTATGATATCAATTTCGATTGGTTAACAGATCGGTGTAGTTACCTATATTGACTTACCTGTTCACATCTGCTTGCCAGGTAGCCATGCATAGAAATAAGTAGGGAAGCCTACCTAGGCATATTCTGAGTGTTAAAAACTATCAGTTGAGATGAAACTCATTCGGTTATCAAAAGAGTGAAGGTGATGAAAGAAAATTGATTAATATTAATTCAATTAAAAATAGCTATGAACACTTTTCGATAGGCAAGTTATCTAGGCGTATTTGTTTATAAATTATATTTGATAAAAAATATGTCTCATAGTGTTACCAGATCGGTGAAGGTCGACCTCCCACCGGCTCTTAGACTAAGAACAACACAAAGAAAAACATAGGAAAAAATACAAATTCTATGCCGACGAAATGGCGGGTAGCAGCTGGTTTTTCATATAATAATGTTTCAGTATTGTGGAAAATAAGGTGTTATATTTCTTATTGCATATTTTCAATCATTTCGAATGTTCATAGCCGGAAATTTAATAAACTATATCGACTCATTTCAATCCAGGAATTGAAAAAAATTAATGAATATCGGTAGTCAAGAAACTGGTGGAATATTAAAATATTCATTGATCTATTTTACCAAATTGTAGGGAATGTGATGATAATTATAGACAAATTGGAGGCCACATTCTTCGACTGATCATGATTTTGGTTGAGTTGGAAAGTGGGATTACTCGACTGGGCAACTTGGAAATAGAGGCTGTTCAAATATTTGCAAAAATTCTTATTTAATATTTTCGGAATGATATGAGTATTTCCCTCTGAGATCCACATAAAAACAGCAAATAGATTTCAATACTATTGGTATATCAATCCATAATTTCGATGTACATTATGCTCGGACACTTGTTACGTCAGATTGATCGATAATAAGAACAATATCCAAACGTAATCCAATTGTATTCAATAAAACAGGGACATCTACCTTTTCGATTCGCCGCGTTATCAGGGTTTTTCATATTCTCGAAACTTACATAGATATCCATACTCATCAAAGACTCATCTTCTGAAATATGAGAACTACAATATATAAAAAATCATGATGATATTTCATGAAGAAGATTGCAAAGTTTCTTTTTTTTCTGTTCAATTGAACTTGTGAAGAGAGCGAACATAAATTTTTCTTGCATGAATATTTGGAACTGAGTTTAAATTCAAAATCAGTTTTTTATTTAGGTTTGATTGTTCATAAAGAATAAAATGCTATAACTCTCTAATTTTTCACAAATAATTCAAACCCAAATCGGCCGTGATACTATGAGTTCCTTCATAATGTCCTTTTTGAATTCAACACGATACAACTCGTGAAAAAAATCCACTCAGCCGCTTCGGTTGTTCATCGAGTAGTGCTGAATATCAACATTCTAAAGTCATGGACCTTTTCTCTCATGTATCAAAGCCATTTTATTTCGTTGAGAGAACATTCACTGAATGGCATGAAAGCACTGATTTCAAACACGAGAACAATGCTTTTCCTTGCCGAATTCTGTGAAGTTTATTTCACCTTCCATAGCCGTAGAGCAAGAGCGGGCTCTTACATCCGAAATATTGTGAACTATTTATCCTAACATGTATTATGTGGCCAAATGTGCCCCCACCTCCCCTACTAGTGGAAGGATCAGCATTGACTACATTATCAAAGGCACCCTCTATATGAATGCATATAGAGCCATTTTTCTAGCTGAGTATGTCTTTTCAAATACTTTCAACCAATCATTGTAAAGCATCGAATTTGCCTTCTTAATAGGCAAATTGGTTTTTTGGTGAAGCGATTATCTTGGATATTAGTTGAGCTTTTTTCTGTTATCGCTGGGTGAAATTATAATGAAAAAAAGAATCCAAGAGGAAATATCACTAAATATATTCATCGGGATGTTTTGTATGTCGAATATTGAGAAGAATTGGGCACACATATCTGCGCCTCAAATTTGTAATATTCGCTGCATAAATATTAATGTAGTTTTCCATGCCATCAATGCGGTGTGAGTGAGCTTTGCTTTCACAGCCAGCATGTCCACACTCAACCAAACATTCATTCCGAGTCATAACATAGATATGCTAATGTCTGAGGCACTGACACTGCGTATATATATCTAAGTTCCGGGATTACCCACCCCTTCTACCGTTATTATTGCCTATAGAAAAAAAAGTTTAATGTAAAAGTTGTGTGGCTATCACTAAATTTTGATAAAATTCTATCAAAAATACAGTAGCGTGCAGATTTAAGGGGATAAAAAAAAATGGGATACCCTGATTGAATTTTTGGAATGATCTTTTTTTCCTGATTTCAAAAATATACCCCTAGCTTATACCGTTCTTGAGTTAATAAACGTCGAATAACTCAGATAGTTGTTATTGTAAATACCTAACCTATGAAAGTAAAAATTTTCAAAGTGAGCTATGAAAATGACAACTATATTATGTTTGTTAAGTGACATTTCTTTAATGGAATAATCGAAATGGTTATATACAAAACAACAAAGATAATCGTTTAGCAAAAAGTGCATATAGGGTGTTGTATCCAAATCGTCCAACACCGTCAGAAAATACATTCAAAAATATTTACCAAAAGGTGAATCATACCGTGTAGTTCAAGAAAACCAGGAAGAACAGACACTTGCTTCATTTCGAAGGCAAGCCTATCCATAATAATTCGCGAATAGAATTTCTTGAAACATTGTATTATTTTTCAGAGAATTCAGAAAGTTTAAAAAAATTTGCCGATCATGTGAGTAAGGAAGTTAACAGTGGGTACTACGCAATTAGACAATTGAGGTCCAATTTCAATAGAGCCCAACTTTTAAATGATTACTTTGTTCTTGTATATTCCCATATTTCCTACAATATTGTTGTTAGGTGTTCTACCACAAAACTAAATAAAATATTTGTCTCCCAGAAGAGACTTATATATAGAATAGATTTCAGATAATCTTGTAGACCTCCGCTTTATTAAAAATAAAGTAATGTGTATACCGTGCATTTACTCTGTTATTCCAAATACAGATACAGAATTACAATGAGAACTGTGATGTTCATGCATATCCTACCAGAAAAGGCTTCAGAAACATTCGACTCGTCTGTATGAAAATTTTCCGTCTTACAAGGGGGAAAAATTTTATAATCACTTAGCTGACGAAATAAAAAACATAAATAGGGAAAATTATTTCGAAGCGAGACACAAAGAATACTTGATAATGGTTGCTTTCATAGAACTGATGAGTATTTTAATCAATAAGTATAATAATATTTTTATTCACTCAAGTTAATAATTTATAATTAAATATAGTGAGATTGTGCAATAATATACATTCATTAGAGATATAAATAATCAACTATGGAAGGTATACAATATTAAAAGATTGGTAATACAAACAACAAGAAAATGATGTAAAAATCAGGGTATATAACTGTCACAAGATAAAACTAAGGTATTAAAGGATTTTGAAGTAAAACGAATAGTGATAATAGATCTATAAAATTATATAAATAAGTGTTTGACAATCATATATGCACATAGTTTTCGATTTCCTCGTGTATTTCTGCACGGAAAGTATGCTGAACGAAAAGTTTAAGTTTATTTTTAAATTTTCTAGGATTTGGCTCAAATTTTAGTGTTTCAGATAGACAGCTGAAAAGTTCAGGGCCCAACTAACAATAGTATCTCCATCTAACTTGTGGAATTGTTATATTTTTATGTATTGCTGTTGAATGACTATGAATTAATTGTTGTCTGACATATCTTATGTCATTTCCATGAACGTGAAGGATTCAATAAATTTTATTATTATTATTATTTAGGTAAAAGTTTTTCCAAAATCCAACGTACTTTGAAAAACTACCAAATTTTACCCGAACATGTTGAACAGAATCTCAAGAGAAAAAGCTGGGATTTTGCCAATAGATGATTTAAAATTCGAATGAAGATCCCGATTATTTAACTAAAATATTGGACTTATGAGTCATATCTTTCTACGGCAGGAGTTTTCAATAGTAAAAATCGAAAGTAGTGGGAAAAAAAGACAACAGAAAAAGATTGGTAAAACAAATAAAGAAAAAATTCGCGTTTGTGCGGAATTTTTTATGATAAAATTGGGGGCGTTGGCCCATATTTTTAATGATTACATATAACAGGGGTTACCTATCAAGAAATACTTATCCCAGAAGTAGGAAATATTCTACTACGGAATTGTTCAGAAGCCGAGCTTACCAGTATGATTTGGATGCAAGATGGGACAACCCCGCACATTTGAATAATGTATTCTCAATATGGATAGGAAATAATGAAGTATTAAATGGCCACCTAACAGCGGATTCGACCCGTATGGATTAATTTTTCTGGGGATTTATAAAAGACATTGTTAATAATAATAATAATATTCAATTCATTAAAGACACGATTCGACATGAAATGGAATAACTGAATCTCAATAATGAAGCAATTTCCAATGCACATAAATATAAGAAGACGTTATCAATTGGGCATTTACAAAATGATGAACACATTGAACATCTTTCTATAATTTATTATGTTGTTTAAATTTCCTAAATAATTCTTTGTTATCTATTTTTTTGTATAAATATTTGAACTTCTCCTTCCTCACTTTCAAAATGTTAACTTTCATAGGATAGGTATTTACAGTAACAATTAGTCTAACAAAGTTATTCGACCTCTGATAACTCAAAAACGGTAAAATATAGGGGTAATTATATGGTATATTTCTGAAATCAGGAGAAAATGAGCATTTGATAAATTCAATTATTTACAGGGTATCCCGATAACAAAAAAATATCTCCTGAAATCTGCACGCTACTGTATTTTGAAGCATTTTATCAAAATTCAGTCATAACCACACAATCCGACAAAATATATACCATGGAATACAGTGATGACAAAGCGCGTTGTGGAACTTCCATAATAATGGAGACAACATTCAACAATATGGAAAAAAAAAATCACAATACACAAAGGAATCACCTACAGGCTTGAAAAATTTACACTTTTGATAGAGTTGTCATTTGGTTGTTCTGATATTCTTTTTAATTTTGTCTTCATAGTTACTACAACCTCATCAAATTTACATATGGGGAATTGATATCTCCAGGCATTTCATCATTTATGATTGTACATCACCATTCATTCGTAAAGAAAAAAAATTATTCGATTTCTCAATATTTCGAATTGAATAAATACTGTTTTCCACACACCCTTATCATAAAACCGTTTAATTTTCAGAGAAATACAAGTCCAAATTCTATTAGGCCTATTTGTCATATTTATATTCATATTTCAGAAGTTTCACCTTGGATTTGAAATAACTTCAGGTTCCAAAAGGTTTCCATCAAGGAGAAATATAATGGTGGAAACACCAACCTCTAATGTTTTGTTTGCGTACAATTTTCATGCGAAAACCACAAACTCATAAGATGAATGGACTGTAATTTTATGCGTACATTGTATTGCTCTGGAAAATATTCATTGTTCGCGTAAAATAAAGCCAAAGAAAATGGAATTCATTGAAACTCGTTTAGTCTCTCGTCCTTCAACTTCACTTTTCAACCGACGAAACCAAAAAGGAGGAGGTTCTCTAGTCGACGCGTATATTTTTTTTTATGTATGACCACGCATAATGTTTTACTGATAGATTCCGATAATTCTTTCAGTGGATAGGGGTACTTCGAAGTTGGTCCCATTCGAATTTGAAAAATGAAATCCACCCCTAAAGGTAGCTAAATGAAGTATATTGATAACTCACCTCTGAATTCTGGTCCGTCAACCGATTCTATCAGGCATAACTTTGTACTGGGTTCTTTGATTTGGATTATCATTTTTTTATTAGATAGGGTATACCTCATTGTTGATCATTTTTGGATGAAACTATCCACCCTTACGGGTAGAAAAATAGGGGATAATTGATTTTTCACTTGTGAACATTGGCACACATATGTAATTGACAATGACCGATCGCTATGTCATTATTTTTGTTGTCCTACATCCGTCACAATCATTATATTCTATGAGATGATTGATTGATATACAAAGTAATGAATCAAACTAACCAGAACAACAAAAATAATTTATATTACAACAAATAGTAAAAGTAGATAATCATATTATTTAACTGGAAATAGTTGAAGTAAGGTGGGTAAGTAACTATTTTGGAAGTATTCAAAGAACAAGTAGGTAGTAATTGGTAAATTTTAGCCACAAAACATTTAAATATAAAAACTTTTTAACAAAAAATTAAACCGACGAAATACGGAACTACAAAGTAAAAAATAAAATAAACCTCCTCAGTTTCAATAACTAAGCTCCTAAACTAATGTAAGTAACTAATTTTGAGTCAGCGCCAAACGAACAATCAACGAAGATCATTAAATTACTCCAAAAAAATTATCAGAATGTCACCGTGCAACTCGATGCCATCATTTTACGCCTTACCTAATTCATTTGCTTGTTTGTTTGGCGCCGACTCAAAATTAGTTACTTACATTAGTTTAGGAGCTTAGTTATTGAGACTAAGAAGGTTTATTTAATTTTTTACTTTTCAGTTCCCTATTTCGTCGGTTTAATTGTTTGTTAAAAAGTTTTTATGGTCCAAGCAAATAATGTCAAATGCTCATTCTGCAACTCTGAACACATTTCGTACAAATGTTCAGAGTTTCTTAGAAGATCTGCCATATGGTCAAATGACATAATATTTGCCTTAATTGTTTCAACAATTCACATTCTTTCAAAAAACTTGAAAGCACAATCAAATGTCACAAATGCAATCAGCCAATCATACTCATTACATACTGACCGACCCAGTGATCCTTGTTCGCAACTCTGCTGAAAATGCTTCAGTTTTCTCTCCGAGCAATACAGAGCAAAATGTCTTTTCAGCGATTCCATCAGTCCAAACCGCATTTTCCTCATCCTCCTATAAAGGTCCCCTTATACAAGTACAAGTACTAAATAAATCTGGAACTTATCAAAAACTCAGATGTCTTATAGCGTAGGGGTGCTCTCTATTTATGACTCTACCTTTACGAATAGCTAGCGATGAAATGTATGAGACAACTGATATCAAGCACCCCATGTTTTTTTACTAGCTTTCATTTAGTTTCACTTTAGTTCGATCGTTCCTACGTTCGTTTGGGTCAATTCTTGCAAGTGAATTTTGACCGACTTTCAGTAGTCTGAATAATTTCAAATTTGGCAGGTGTTAATAATTCCGGTGACACAATGCTTTATGGAATTTTGTTACAGAAAAAACAATATGGCGGCTTCAAGATGACTGACGAGTTCTGTGATTATGGTCCGATTCGATTCAATATTAGTATGTGGTTTTCGGGGTCGGAGATTATGAAATTTTTGTCAAATTCATAAATTAAGGCGGCTCCAAGATGGCGGACGATTTTGTGATTATGGTCCGATTCGATTCAAAATTGGTATGTGGGTTTTCGGGGTCGGAGATTATGAAATTTTTGTCAAAATTCATAAATTCAAGATGACGGCTCCAAGATGGCGGACAAGTTTTGTGATTATGGTCCGATTCGATTCAAAATTGGTATGTGGCGGTTTCCGCGGTCGGAGATTCTGAACTTGTTGTCAAAATTTATTAATTCAAGATGGCGGCCCCAAGATGGAGGACAAGTTTTGTAATTATGGTCATATTTCATTCAAAATTGGTATGTGGGGGTTTTCAGGGTTCGGAGATTATAAACTTTTTCTCAAAATCCATAAATTCAAGATGGCGACGTCAGGATGGCGGACAAGTTTTGTGATTATGGGCCGACTCTATTCAAAATTGGTGGGTGGGAGTTTTAGGGGTCGGAGATCATGATTTCTTTCAGCTCAGAACTCACAGGGAAGATACCTTGTAATAACGATGCTCTTTTAGAAATGAACAGATTAAGTAGAACTAACTAGAAAGCAAGAAATAAAATAACTAATGAAAATCCTTTTTAAGTACCAGCTTTTATTTAAGCCCTGTACCAAAACGTATAAAATAAGTTTTAAGTCATCGCTGACATTGATTTAATTATTTCTTATTGAATTATTTGGTTTCAAAAGCTTGTCGCGTGAATTGTACTAAAATCAATATTTCGACAAGTTGTTACCCACCAACCAATTATTGTCCAATGAAATTAATTGGTACCTACTTTTATGAACACTTCGAGCCACAAGCTTTTTAAAACCAGATAATTCAACTAAAATTAATTAAATTATTGTCACCAATGACTTATTTTATACGTTTTAGTACCCGGCTTGAACGAAAGCTTGTCTTTAAAAACGTTTTTTATTATTTATTTTTTCAAATTAAAGTAGAATTTTTAGTCAAAGACTTTATCTTATTATTTTCAATTGCTCCGGACTATGCATTCGCACACGAGAGTTTTCATGTTTGAATATAACTCCAATATATTCAATCTGAATGGACATAACTCGATAGAATTTCATTTATATCCTTCCTCAACAAATGGATGATTTTTCAGCGTTTTACATATTTACGGAATTTTGTACAAGAGAATAGAATAGCCAAAAACTTATATTCTACTATAGAGCTGACAAACCACTATGTCGGAATCCTACAATCATTTTTTTATTCAATTCAGTTTACAATTTGCATATTGATCTCATTGTATGTATTCACGAATCTTCAGTGTTTCAAAACTGGACCAATGTTTTCATTACGAGACACAACGTGTTAATAAACTTCGATCGTGCACAAAATATAATAAGTAAAAGTAGGCAATAGAATAATCGCACTTGATTGCATTCAATTGAGTTGGAGTGCTTTTTGTTCGTGATTACTCGAGGAGAATATCAGAATCAAGAAAGGAAAAACGCAACGATAATCCATGGCGCCTCTGAGAATATCACATTATCTATTCGAGATGCGAATGATCCTTGTTTTCTATTTCATTTCAGATTTTTTTAAATTTCTGTTGTGAAAATACGAAATTTTGATTCGAGTTGTCTGAAGTTCAACGATTTGGGCATTTTCCTGGCTCCACTACGCATTTTCCGTAGGCTAAGTTCGACAATATGTCAAGTGCTCAAAACACACCAGCTTCACTATGAATCTTATTCAAGAATTTTTGTACAATCAAAAACGTCAATGGTGACCCCCTGTTCCTGAGAAAACTCAAAACTGTCGAATAGTAGGAATTCAAGATGATTGAGGTGTCTGTTAAACAAGAACCTTCAACCTGAATAGCGATTATAAAAAATAGTTCGATAAAGCTATCAAATGAGTTGGTCACTAAACACTAGAGATAACAGACTCAAAGTGAATTGGCATGTCTATTAAAATACTAATCAAAGTGGGATTATTGGTGTGGTTATAATAGATTGGAATATTAGTTGAAAATTTCAATTTCAATTTCAATTTATTCGCATAATAATTTCATTTCAAGTACAGGTGTATTCATCATTAAATGAATAGTAAATCATATTTATATTATGTACTATTTGCAGTGATATTTGACAATTGTTTGGGTACTGAGTGCCCTACAAAACATCGTCACACTAGACTTGCAGCCTGTCTTGTGATCTCTGTTATGTATGACACCTAGAGCTCAAAGTATTTCATTCTGATGAGGCAATTGGTAATACAATTATTAATTCATCATATTCATGGTAAAGGAAGGAAGGTTGGACGAAATTCCTGGAGCTGGTTGATCCTACATCTATAACATAAAAATATTTAATTGTGATCACTAAAAAAAAAATTCAGGGTGCCTCAATATATATTTCTTTGTTTTTTTTGAAGATTTTAAAATTCGTTGTTTCTTTAAGAGTTTTTGGGAGGGTATTGTAGATCTTTGGTCCATAGTAGAAATATGAGTTTTGCGTAACAGTTTTTTTAAAGAATTCGATTTTGATATCTGAGTTTGTTACAGATCGAGTTTCTCGTGAATATTGTTGAGTGGATTTGTGTTGTTCTTGAAAAATTCTTTTCAAGCATTGGTGAGCACAGATTGAATGAATGTTTAATATCATGAATTCTTGGTATAATTGGTTTGTCGAGAAGAGTCTAGGTTTCTTAAAAATAATTTTTAATAATAAGTTTTGTGCAATCTGCAGTGAGCTAAGATGGGTTTTGAATGTTGGTCCCCATGCCGGAATGCAAATTGTATTATTGATTCTACGAGTGAGGTATATAGAATAGTGAGATTTTTTTTCGATAATATATCACGTAATTCATAAAATTTATGCATAAGAACGCGTAATCGTTTTGTGACGTTGTTCTGTCTATTTTAAATGTTGGTCTATATAGACACCAAGGTATTTAATTTAACAATTTTTTTCTATAGAGTGGCATTTACAATTATCTGTACTATTACAAGAAGTAATGTGCAGTTTGAGATTTAAATCTTCTGGTTGATCTCGTAGTGTAGGAGAGAATGTTATGAACTTTGTTTTTGTAACGTTTAGGGACAATATGTTGCTATTTAGCCATTCGTGGATTTATTTTAGGATTCTTCCTGCAGTTTGTTTTATTTCTTCCCATGTTGGCCCAGAAAGGATCATTGCAGTATCATCTGCGTAACATATGACATGTCCTTGTATGCCGTTTATTTTAGTTATATTGTTAATGTATACCAGGAAAAGTATTGGGCCCAATACTGTTCCCTGTGGTACTCCTCTTTGCACTTCGTTATCATGGCTTATTTTATCTCCAATTTTAACCATTGTGTCCTCCCTGTTAGGTAGTTCTTCAATAATTCTAATGCGATACCTAACCCCATAATTGTTTAGTTTACTCAGTAATAGTTCGTGATTAACAGTATCGAAAGCCTTGGCCAGGTTTAGGAAAATTGCAAGCCATTTATATGATTTGTCTAATGATTTTACCGTTTTATTAACAAAATCCATTATGGCATTTTCTGTATTTGAGTTTTTTACAAATCCAAATTGTTGATTATTTATAACATTGTGTTTGGTAAAGAAGTCGACAAGTCGTTTTTTGACACATTGTTCGAAGAGTTAGCGAGATTACTTATAACAGATATAGGTCTGTAGTTATTTGATTGAGAGACTTTTCCAATTTTAAAAATAGGGGTGACATTGGAAATTTTCCATTGTTGTGGGAGTTGTCCAGTAGAAAAACAGAGATTGATGATATGTATCAATGGATCTAGTATATTTTCATGGATATTTTTAAGTGTTTCTGAAGCAATTTTATCTGGTCCAGGAGAGGTGTTTTTTTTTTTTTTCGAGAAGATTTTTCATAGTAACGTATCATATCGACGACGTAGATAAACGGATACGAAGTCATTACAGTCTGCTAAATATACATTGAAAGTGGTCGTCAAGCCGAATACTCACTATATACCGGGTGTTATGTAAGTACGTGGCCAAACTCGAAGGGGTGATTCTTTGAGTAATTCTGAAACGAAAAGTTCATATAACCAGAGGTCCGGTAATGCTTTGTTTTCAAGAAACAGGGTGCCAACATTTGAAAAAAAATCGTGTTTTCCCAAATATCTTAATAATCCTTTAGCCGATTTTGTTGAAAGTTGGCAGTGTTATTTGCGTGGTAGGGGGCTGATTTAGCCCTAACTGGATTGAAATAATCATGTCCACTGGCGTCCCGACAGGCACCTTAACCAATATTTTTTACCAAAAAATGTGCGTTACTGATTTTTTGCAATTTTTTTTTTTTTTTCGCATCAAGCACCTGAAATTACAACAATTTTTCCAGCATTTTTTCGTATCTTGCTTTGTTTTTGAGAAAAAACATAAAATCCCTTTATTGCATGTCCCTGGGACATTATCGAAAATTTTAACTACCAAACCATCAAAAACTGGGGTGTACTTGTTATTTTTTCCCATATCAATGATCTATTCCAGCCTTAGAAATTGTTATCAAAAGTTTTGCAAGCAATGAAAAAATATTATCAATTATTAAAAAATGTTTTATTGTTGTCCATGGATATGCAATAACGAGATTTTTATTTATGATTAAACAATTAAAATTACACAAAAGTCATCTTTTGAATTTTTAGATAAACTGTTTTTGATGAAACGAAGAACGTTCATTATTACTGCAGTGTTTTGAAAGTGAGGTTAGAGTGCTATGGAAGGAAATACAATTGTTCAAACAAATTTTACTTTGACATAACTTGAAACAGTGCTCATGTAATTATTTGATAGTAATTATTTGAAGTGTTTTTAAGAGTTTTAGGCTATGAAATTCGTTACTGATATTAGAAAATGGTTCGGTTTCAAACCAAAATGGCGATATGCATTGCTAAAGGCCATGAATTTGGGTTGGTATTGTTGTTTTCCATTGACCTAATTTGTTACCCGAGATTAATGGTCAAGAGATCGTCATTTGAATTTGTTTACCTGTACATTAGAAATGTCCAACTGGCAGAAGAGGAGCAAGTGTTATGCACGTGGCTCCACCTCTAGCATAGTGCACAATTTCTGATGCAATTGTGATAAACTGATCGGTCGGCATCCACAGTCATGGCACCCAGGTCACCAGATTCAAACTTAGATTTGTGCCTTAAAGTCCTCGTTTATAACCCAGTCAACATGAAGAAGAATTATCAATTATGGATCAGATTAGATTACGAAATATTTCAACGTTCGGCAATCGATGAGACGAAGAATATTAAGAAGTTAGTAAGAATTTGAACTTTGTAAGTGTGTAACTGATTGTTAAATGTTTTCTTACTGAAAAAAATTGCGTACCGTTTGTTTGAGTCTGTTTTTTTGAAGGGTTCTTCTTGTTTCATGTTTTTTTAATTTCCGGCGTTACCACATAACAATAAAGTGGTTTTTATTTTTTTTCTCAAAAACAAAGTGAGATACTAAAAAATGCTAGAAGTAAAAAAGTTGTAGTTTTATTAGCTTGATGCGAAAACAATACTAAAATTGCAAAAAAATCAGTGGCGCACATTTTTTTTGTTTAAAATATTGGTTAAGGTGCCTTCCGGGACGCCACTGGACATGATATTTTTAATCTAGTTAAAGGAAAATTAGCAAGTTGCTACCCCAAATAACAATGCAATATTTTATCAAAATCGGCTAAAGAATTATTAAGATATTTAGGGAAAAACTATTTCTTTTAAAACTGTTGACACCCTGTATCGAAGCGTTACCGAACCTATGTTTATATGAATTTTTCGTCTCGAATTATCAAATAATCACCCCTTCAAGTTTGGCCACGTACTTACATAACACCCTGTATGTTGAAAAGGGAAACATTCTCAATTGAATATTGATAGAAACATTTTTCTGTGAATTGAAAAATCTACGATTAAAATGAAGTTATTTTTTGTGAATGTCTAACAGAAAACAACTACTTCCCCGGCTAAAGCCACGCTGGATATTGAACTACATCTGATAGATATTCTGAAAAGGTTTTGATGCCAGAAAACACTAATTTCAAAGTGTCTCTCCAAAAGAAATGATTCTAACTTTTTCCATCTTTGCAAAGTGAGATTGCTCCATGAAAATGTGTCTCTCATTTCTTCCGGTGTTCCTGATGATCGTGGAAGCGTGAAATGTATTGAAGACCTAGTGGATGCGATGTCTCTCCTGCGTCAATGATTTCTGGTAGTACTCTCTTTTGGAAAACATTCTTCTTTGCCTCATTCATCTTTATGAGTTCTTAATCGAGACTGGAATGGAAAACAAATAACTATTTGAATGAAAATGCAAATTTTCAATTTCAGATTTTTTCTTTTGAGTTAGGGCCTTTTCAGAATATTTATCAGATGTAGTTCAATGTCCAGCGTGGCTTTAGCAAGGGAAGTAGTTGTTTTCTGTTAGACATTCACGAACAATCATTTCATTTTCATCGTGGATTTTCCAATTCACAGAAAAAAATATTTCTATCAATATTCAATTGAGAATGTTTCCCTTTTCAACATGAATACCCCACAAGAGGTTATCTTGACGATGGAAGATAGTGACTAAAGTTTATCTTTCAGTCGCAGATGATTCCACATCTGATTTTATGAACATCCTGTTTATATTTTCAACAAATCAACCCTGTATGTGTTTATTCGATTCGTTTGAATGCGCTGATACCCTTCGATAGTGCGTTTGGAAATTAATCCGCTGTGCGACCACGAAACTTCGGTCAGTGTTGAAATGGATTCAGAAGAAGACCTGCTTCAATTGCTTGATGCTGCGTGTATGCACGCATGCAATTGTATTTTCTTCAAAAATGTGAAAACAATATCGTCTTTCTCTCCCATTTTCTACCAAGGACCATAACGTTTTCTCCTGTCATGTACTTTTCAATTATATTTCGTGTCGTGAGACCTATTCGTCAGTTCATCATTTTTCCTTTCATGATTGGGGCAAAGATTTGTGCATCATTCCATCGAATTGATTCAATGGAAAAAATTAATGAAATCAATACAAGCCCAAATTGAAACAACACACGCTATTTTTCGTTACATCAACCTTCCATGAATGTTTTAAGACGCCCCTGTTTGTCCACAATCCGTAAATTTTCTCATCTCTTATGTTTCACCCTTTCATTAATCTTCTGTCCATATACGAAATAGAAAGTGGCCTGCTTGATAAAAATTTAAATGGGCAATGAATATATTAGCAACCGTTGCGAGCAGCTCTTTAACTTTGCTCTTTGCTGTTTAAATAATCGCGTTAGGGGACAATTAATGACTTTACATTTTTTATATTCAACATAAGATTGTTGGTGGGTTTTCGATTTAATGTTGGTGTGGTTACTAGTTTATTCAAAGATACTCAACTGTGATTTTGATGATTTGTGGTAATTATCCCCGCACTACGAAATGATAACTCCTCCCCCCGTTCTCGAACGATTAGATCAGATAGAGAAAAAAACAAATTACATGGGGGGTTGGGTCAGATGAAATTATTGATTAATATAGGTACATTTCAAGAAAGAGCGATATGTATGTCGAATGGCGCCAGCCAGATTTTTTTTTTCTCTTTGAAATATTTTTGATCCCAATATAGACAACATCAACATCTATGAACTCGGGACCGCCATCTTAACGTCCCCTCCGAAGGACGGCATATCTATCGTCTTATCTCGAGACACTTATCAGAAAGAAACATTTGCGATCAATATCCATTTATATGGAAGTTTGCATGGATTTTCAGGTGAATATCATTCACGTTCTGCGTGGTATTTGCTAGGAAAGTAGTTGTTTTTCACCTGTGGTCCACCATAAAAACACCTTTGTCAATTTATATTGAATTTTTGTGAAGATGACTTTGAGTTTATCATTTCTATCCATTCATTCCACTTCACTTGGCTTTCTTCCTTCTGAAACATATAGCTGGTAGAGCAACTGCCGCTTCTACCGAGAAGGAATCTTTCATTTAGTTTCCTATCGAGGTAGGAGGAATGTATGGAGTGCTTCTTTCTGTCACTAGGTACCGCCGGTTAAAGTTTTCTTTTCAGGCGTACCTATAGATGTAATAAGCTCGGCGGCGGCGATATTGTTTACGTTGTGTCTCGCTTCAGCCAGAGCTCTCTGGACCTTTGGCTGGTGACTACTCCGTACTGATGAGGGCCAAAAGCCTGAAACCGGTATGCGGATTGTTAGGCGTACACACGTAAATTAAACACACCGAGCTTATCAGAAAGAAAACATTTTCAATTTATATTGAATGCGTGGTCCCCAAAAACCCGGTTTTCAGGTGAATATCATTCAACGTTCTGGTGGTATTTGCTAGGAAATATTGTTTTTCCTGTGGTCCCCATAAAAACACCTTTGTCAATTTATATTGAATTTTTGTGAAGATGACTTTGAGTTTATCATTTCTATCCACTATCATTATTATTATAGTTCTGGCCTGTAAGCTGATGTCCTTCTGATTTGAAGTGATTCGATAAAGAAGTATTTACTTCCGATTGTCCTGAATTGGGATCCCTCATTTACTTTAAGTTTTTAGATGACACATGGCATGATATTCTGTGATCTAAGAAAAATATATTACTGCTACATACAGGGTGTTACCAAATAAGTGCGAAAGTTTTCAGGGGTTGATTCCTTGTCGAAAATCAAAGGGGGTCTTCCATGTAAACAAAGACTCTTAGGCCTTTTCTTGAAAAGTTACGCGCTTCCAAAAATGAGAAAAAGAAATGTTTTTTTTCTTGAAATTACTGGAGAGTTGGAGGGATGTCATTTTGTGGGCATGTTCTACCAATAAAAAGGCTACCTATGAATATTTTTTTTAATTTTGTTGTGATCTTTAAAAGGGGTGAAACATGCAACCGCTATTCCATTTTTTACCAGAACTTTTTAACGAAACAAAATTTCTCAATTTGAAAATCTGTGTTGAAAATAATGTTTTGCAAAACTTTTTCAACTTTATTGTTGTGTCCGTGAAAGCGATAGTTTTTTGAGAAAAAAAATACAACATTGTGCATGAACGGATCTTCTGTAAATGGATTCGAAAAAATCTAATAGGTGACTGTCACGTTTTGTTTGCACAACTTGTGACTTCAATCGTAGTATTTTGAAATTATTTCGCTTGTTTTAACTTTCAATGTGGGCATGTACCAGTACCATGTTTTGTTTTAATAGAATATCAAATTAAAAATACAAACATAACAAAATTATGTGTATTACAACAAAGAAAAAAGCAACAAGATCAAACGGAATGGAATTATAAAAACTGCCCGAAACGACCACCTCCAACCATTAGACAGAAATCAATTCTTCGTCTCGTAGACTGGCGCAAACGTTGAAATATTCCTGGTGTGTTTTGGATTGTTTCGCAGGCTGCAATGATTCCTTAAATCATCCACGTATTCAATGGGGGTCGTATGAACCAAGGACAGGTGATCCCAGATGCAAAAGTCTAAGAGGTTAAAGTCTGGAGATCTGGGAGGCCAAGGTTGAGGTCCTGCTCTGCCTAACCAACGACTTGGATACACGTGGTCCAAGTACGACCAGTTATGCTGAAATGGGCAGGCGCACCATCGTGCATAAACCACTTCCGTGGTCGAATAGCTAGTGGAACATTTTCAAGTAAAATGGGAAGCTGCTCCCGGAAAACATTTGTATAGGTTGTACCAGTTAGCCTTAACAGTAGAAAATACGGTCCAATAATATTTTCGCCAATAATTCCGACCAACACGTTAAGTGAAAGTTCATATTGATACCGACCTTCTTGAATTGCATGTGGGTTATCTTTGGCCCATAGATGATTGTTTTGGAAATTTATGATCTTTTGCCTTGAAAAAATGGATTCGTCAGTGAATATTACGTTTTCTAAAAATTGAGCATCATTTGAAGACTCCATTGACAGAAGTCTACTCGATGGGGAGAATCTCACGATAATGGTACCTGGACTCATTGAATATGGTAAGGATACATTTGTGATCCTTCAAAATTTTCCAGATTAGTTTATTGCTAACATTGAGTGTGTTAGCGATTTGTCTTGTACTTAATTCCGGACGATCTTCAATCATATTGAGAACCTCTTCTTCCAGTGCCACTGTTCTTATTACCCGTGGACGACCACAATCAGTTGTTCGTTTTTGAAAAGTCCCTCTTTCATAGAGACGTTGGTGAAGATGTGCAAAAATTGTGTGATGAGGTATCACACGCTGAGGATACATCTCTGCATAGAGCCGTCTAGCTTCCGAAGAATTTTCATTGGCACGACCATACATGAAATGCATAACGGCCATTTCAGCGTTAGTGTAATCATTCATATTGAAGATTCAAAAGACACAATTGAACTTTCAACTACCACATAGAAATCAAAGCGACTTGACACAGCCACCTACTAGATTTTTTCAATTTCATACTACTAAGATTGAAGTCACAAGTTTTGCAAACAAAACGTGACAGCCACCTACTAGATTTTTTCGATTCCATTCACAGAAGATCCGTTCATGCACAATGTTGTATTTTTTTTATAAGGGAACTATTGCTTTTACGGACACAACACAGAAGTTGAAAAAGTTCTGCAATTAATCGTTCTTTTCAACACAAATTTTTTAAATTAAGAAATTTTGTTTCGTTGAAAGGTTCTGGCAAAAATGGAATAGGGGTTGCATGTTTCACATGCCCACAAAATGTCATTTCTTCAACTCTTCAGCAATTTCAAGAAAAAAACATATTTTCCGACGACCTTTCTAAAATACGTATCATTTCTCACTGTAAACTAGTACACAAAATAAGATATTTCGCACTAGTGCGAAATATTTCATTTCGCACTAGTGCGGAATGAAATATTCATCTCCACGCTCTGCGATTGGTGCGATTACCCAATATAGTTAACTATACTCTGATTTTTACTCATAGGTAGCTGTGACAATGACATATCTACAAACGAATTCATAACATTATAGTGTCAATGTGATTCACCAAGTAGATAGGTACCGAATCGTATAATTTGTTCAGTTTTCTTTGCTGAAAATTCATCCCCCCCCCCTCCCCAGAAGTATGCAATTTAGCAAACGAAGCAACGAAGCAATTGCTGCCAGAAAAATCAACACAGACGTTTGATTTGGCTACGATAATTTTATGGCATGGAAAGAAAGAAGTAACGCGAAAAGCTTCTCCGAGGTTGTTTTATTGGCTTACATAGGAGAATTGGGAAATAAGTTCAAGCCAAGTACTGTCTGGTCAATATATTCTATGTTACGAACATCCTTGATAGCTAAACATAACATAAACATTGGAAATTACCTGAAACTGAAAGCGGTACTCAAAAGACGCTCAGACGGATATAAACCAAAAAAATCAAATATTTTAAATTCCCAGCAAATCAAACAATTTATGGAGACTGCTCCAGATGAGAAATATTTGTTAATCAAGGTATGTTTTAATTTGCATTTACAGTTGATTTATTTAGAATGAGGTTTTTTTTGAAGAATATTTAAATTCTACTAATTTACTACTCATATTTTGTATCAATAAATCGTTGTTCATTACAAATAATATTAATGTCATTCAGTAGCTCAATGTGTCAATGTATCGACAAACACACAATATAGAATGTATGGCGTTGGTTCGAATCCTGAAGGAGTACCTTTTGTTTTCTTATTTGAATGTTTCATAATTAAGGAGTGATAATCATGTCACTTATAATCTCATTTTATAGTAGATATATTATACAAATTGTCTAAATTATAATTTTTTTTGTCAAGATAAATGTGTATTTCAATCATTCTAGGTTGCCTTAGCATTCGCTATAAACGGAGCTCTGAGACGAGCTGAATTGGCCAATTTGAAAATAGACGATCTGAATGATGTAACAACTGCATTAATTGTATAGGTTCCGGACACCAAAAATAAAGTACCACGAACTTTTATATTAACAGGAACATTTGAACATTTTATGAAATATATAAAAAGTACGCTGATCTACGACCCAAAACCATGGTGGATAAAAATAACTGATTTTTCATTAATTACCAGAAAGGTAAATGTACCTGCCAGTTTGTGGGAATTAACAAGTTTGGTGCAATGGCCAAAGAAATCGCTACATTCTTGAAATTACCAAACCCAGAAAACTACACTGGTCATTCATTTAGGCGTTCTTCAGCCACAATATTAGTGGATAGTGGCAGTGACTTATTGACTCTGAAAAGGCATGGCGGCTGGAGAAGCAGCACAGTCGCAGAGGGTTATATTGATGAATCAATCAATAAAAAAATGGAAATATCCAATCAAATAACCTAATCCATTGAACATGCAACAACCTTCACACCAGAACTATTCGGAACTAGCTCGGAATCACAATCAGTCCCTACTGCGAGACCATTAATGTCCACTACAGTTTTGGAAACTAATAATAATATTATGACGGGAATTAATAATCAAGCCATTCAAGGTAGTAGTAGTGAACAATTAGTAGTACTGAACAATTGTTCAAATATTACCATCAATAATAATTTTTCCAATATTTCATAAATACAGACCAAAATGTACCCAAATATTTTTGTTAAATGTTCAATAAAATTTGTTCCCTTTTTGTGATACATCTTTTTTATATGCTTCTTCAGGCAATTGAATTGGTTTCCTGTAAAAATGATTTGTAAGTAGGTAATATAGTCATGCGAAATTAATGTCCGACATACCTATGTTTTTCATGTAGGTCGTCGGAAAAGTATAGTGTACAACTCGTGCGGAAATTGGATATTTCATACTCGTTTGACGAGATGATGAACCACTCGCCTACGGCTCGTCATCTTGTCATCTTGTCTTGTCATCATCTTGTCAAACTCGTATGAGATATCCTATTTTCCGCACTAGTTGCACAATATTCTATCTTTTTCTCATTTTTGGAAGCGTGAAACTTTTCAAGGAAATACCTAAGAGCTTTTGTTTACATGAAAGACCCCCTTTAATTTTCGACAAGGAATCATCACCTGAAAACTTTCGTACTTATTTGGTAACACCCTGTAAATTTCTGGTCGCCCTCAGAATATTTATAGCTTTTTTGTTGACTGAAAATATTTCACGGTACAAATTAAGATTCGACTCCCAATTCCTATTATCGCAGAAAACAGTAGATTTGCACGCATGGATTCTGTTTTCCAGGACCAGATATTTTTTATGAAGATCTGAAATTTCCGAAATACTGATAGCTATTTCGAAATATTTGAACTATTTAGCAAACCCAATATATGGATTATTTTCCTTGAGATATTCGCCTGGGGAATACATATCTAGATATGATTCATTGGCACGACTTTGGAATCCTTTCCATTCTGGTGTAACAGCTAATATCATCCTGAAATGTATTGCGTTCATAAGATGATTACCGTGTTGGATTCAAGAATTGGAAACAAAATTCAATATTCCATACGCTCCCATCACTTTCAGTTTCACCAGAAACGACCTCATCTTGTGAATTTCAAATGGAATACCCTGTATATTTTTACTTTCAAGGATTCTTGGTACGATTCGAGTACGATCACATAACTATTTCTATTTCACATTGTATAGAAAAATTAAAGGATTATATCCATCAAATCCGGGACACTGTACTGCATTGTCACTTTCTGATGAAAAAGCCATCGTAAAAGCAATATGTATAGCGTCAGAGTGGGGTTTTCCTTTCGAACCTAGTGATATGAAAGATGTAGTTCAGGGTTGGATGGAGAAGTTTTTGAATAGACATGAAGACGATTTGTCTGAAAGAATATCGCAGTCAATAAAACAAAGTTGGGCAAAGATTGATCATACAACTATAAAGGGTTATTTCGATAATCTTTCGAAAGTGCTCTAGGATGTCCACCCCGAAGCGATAGTCAACTACGACGAAACAAACTTCACCGACGACCCCGGTCGCATCAAAGTCATTGTTCAAAAGCAGTCTAAGAGAACAGAAATAGTTATGGACACCTCGAAATCCTCGACTTCAGTCATGTTTTCTGCTCTGCTTCAGGTGTTATTCTGCCACCATATATAGTCTATGAGGCAGACCACTTATGGAGCACCTGGACAGAAGGTGGACCTCCCAACCCTAGTTACAATAGAAGTCACTTGGATGGTTTATACCAATATTTTTGAAGACTGGTTTATGGAAATCGTACTTCCCTATTTCACTAAATTACCTCCTGGTCCTAAAGTACTGATAGGGGATAATTGGGCATGCCACATTTCACTCGAAGTCATCACAACTTGTGAAAACAGCAATATCTCGTTCGTTTTGCTGCCGCCTAACAGCACACACTTAACGCATGTTAGTGTTTTCAGACCGATAAAAATGCTGAAAGATTAGAAAGCAAAAAATAGAGGAGTTATTAGGAAAGACGTATTTTCCAGGCTTTTGTGGCAGTGTTTGGAGTCGATGAATGTGAAAAATCCGCAAAACATCACAGCTGGATTCGAAGCAACAGGCATTGCACCTATTGACCGCCAGAAAATCCTTCAAAAACTTCCCAAAACACAAGATCTTGCAGCAACTGTAGAAGCAGAGAACACACTGGGTGAGACGTTGAAACAACTGTTCCAAGAGGCTAGATCTGGAAAGCCAGGAACATCTAGTAAGGGACGCAAAAAAAATTATCGGTAGAGCCTGGCAGAAGTATTTGTTCAGAAAATCGAAAAAAAAACAAAGAAGAAAACAAAGGATAAACCAAAGCCAAACCAAAGAGAAAGGAAGTATTGTCCAGCTCTGAGAGTGACGAAGATATATTACCCGCCAACTTACGAACCAAAAAACGTTTATGGGCTACAAATGATGATAGTGATGACGATGTAGAAACTTTTTCAGACTTGGACAATGGTCATATCGATGATGAACCTACTGATCAAGAATCAGTTGTGGATGAAACTTTCAGATAAATACTCTCTGAAGAAGAACCTATCGAGCACGATCAATTTAAATGTGGTGACTACATATTAGTGAATTTGAAAACCGAGAATGGAACCTTCAGAGAGTTTGTAGCTGAAATAGTCCATCCCCGAAGAAAATAGCTATTTATGCACATTTCTGAGAATGAGTGAGAAAGTGAAGAATACCTATATATATCCAGCAGTGGAAGATATTGGTCTCGTTGAGAAAAATGAAATAAAAATGAAATTGCGGCAACTTTGCGGAAGGGCAATAAAATTTAGAGAAAACAGTGAATAAAGTAGCTTTAACAATTTCTTGTTTTTCTTATGAATGTTTTTGAGTTTTTGTGTTTTTTTTAATTTTCACATGTTATTCTGTGTTTCTTTTTCTAGATGAATCTCTATGAAGGAATAAAGATTTACTTTTTGCAATAAAATCTGTGTTTTATTACGATTTTAATGAAACAAACAGCAGACAACTTTGTATACTTCTATTTCTATTCATTTAGCCCTTATACCAGGTCTACAAGTGAACAGAAGTAAACAGAATTTCTTGTCAAAATTCATAAATTCAAAGATGGTGGGCGAATTTTGTAAGGATGGTCCGATTCCATTGAAAATAGGTATGTGGAGGTTTTCTGAGTCGGATATTATGAATTCATTGTCAAAATTAATGAATTCGAAATGACGGCTCCAAGATGTCATGATAAATAAATAATAAATAAATAAATTTATTCACCATCATAAGTACAAATATATGAAATAGTAGAGTACACAGATTTTTTTTTCATATGGTAAATAAGCAGATTGGCCCAAAAAACTCTCGAAGATGGACCGTTTCTATTCAAAATTGGTATGTTGGGGTTTTAGTCGAAGATTATTGATTTTTATCAGAATTCATAAATTGAAGATGGCAGCTCTAGGATGGCACACGAGTAAATCTTTAGATGGCCACTCTGATTGGAGAAATAGATAGCTCCAAACTCACAGAAAAAAGGCCTCCTAATGACGATGCTCCAACAGAAATGCGTAGACTGAGGCGTACTTACTAAAAAGCACAAAATAAAATAATTAAAAAAAACTTTTTTGGAAACAAACTTTTATTCAAATGCGCTTAAAAGTAAAAAATAATTGCTTTGGATGCGGACGTGGGTTATTCCGTGAGTTATAGATTCAAAAACTTGTCGCTATTGTATTCGAACTGGAAATTTGCGCGACAAGCTCTTGAATCTGAAACTCACGAAATAATCTACGTCACACATCCAAAGCAATTATTTTTTACTTTCCAGCGCATTCGAATAAAATCTTGTCTTTAAAAAGTTCATTTTTTATTATTTTATTCATTATTACTTACGACATTTTTTTCTTATACAGAAGAGATCCAATTATGTGGAATATTGAAAATATTCTTCTACTGACTGTATATTTGAGGGAAATTGTTTGAACTCCACCGAAACCTTCAATTCCCAATATTTAATACCGCATCTCCTTCCGAACTGTATCTATCCAGAAAAATATCAAGCAACCCCTATATGATCTGGAGGGCACGTGAAAATGAGTTTTCTAGCCACGAAATTGCTTTTTTGCTAACGATCACGAAGAAAAAAGTTTATGTGGGCTCCCATTAATCTCAACCGAATAGGCATTTGATAAAAAAATGATGACGGTGCGCGGCTTGAGAACAAATTTGAGGCCAAAAATCATCGGGCCAGAATCAGATCCCTTCCAGACTCCATGAACATTCCATTACCAACTTATGTATTTTCGTCTTTGGAAACTTTCCCTTTGAGTCACAATAAACAGATTCCCTTGAGGAAGCGCGCACCATTTCAAGCATAAAAGTTTCTATCGAATAATTTCGGGAATGTTTTTCCCGAAATACGTTCAAGAGGGTGAGTATTTCAGAAAGGCGAAGAGATCTTATATAAGCTATAAATGGCAATTAACTAGAACGACTGGAGGGGTGTGGAAATTGGGAAACGTTGCTTCTCCCGAAAGTTAAGCTGTGTCTTATATACTGGGTTATAAAAATATTTCCAGACATAAATCGTTTCAGGAAAAATTTATGTTGGAAGAAGAAATTGAAACAAAAAGTTTTCACAAAAAACTAACAAGTCTTGATGAAATAACAAAAATATATCGAGGAAGCTGAAAATCTATTTGTAGACCCAAATACTCGCGAAGTATTGGAGGAAGATCCTACCACTAGCGTTCAATAAAAAATTGATAAACTTGTAAATAAATTGCATGAAAAAAAATCTTCCCTGTTGAGAAAAAAGGCCAGTCGAGAAGGTAAATTTTAAAATTTCATATCGATTCTGAAAACGCCTTTAATTAAGCTAACGAAGCATGTGTTGGAAAAAATAGGACATTTATTCACTGGTAAACAGCATTTATATTTTACTATGAACCTCAAACCCTACAATCAAAAATTGGAAATGAGTTCAGATCTCTCTGAACATTTTTAATATTTTTATGTAATCTGGCTCAAATACAAAAAACAGAGATTCTATATTGGTATAAATCTTAAACTGTTCAATCAAATGTTAGTGCAGGATCCAAATTTTCCTGAATTCTTCCTAATATTATTATGTAATCAACAGAAATAAATAATAGTTTAAAAAAACTAAAAAACACGCTTTTATGGAAAACCAGACAAAAAAATAGAAAATAAAAATAAAAGTATTTTATTTAAAAAAAAGCGTGGGGTGCATGGTATCGCCTCGGTGTGTGATGTACTATATAATTATTGATACCATGCACCCCACGCTTTTTTTTAAATAAAATAATTTTTTTTTTCTATTTTTTTAGTCTGGTTTTCTATAAAAGCGTGTTTTTTAGTTTTTTTAAACTATTATTTATTTCCTACTTTTCAGTGTGGTTTATTCATAAAAGCGTGTGTTTAAAGTTTTTTCTAAACTATTATTTTTATAATTTTTTTGCCAATGAAAAAATGGAATAATCTTATCAAATTAGGTAATCATAATCTCCGACCCCAAAAACCCCCACATACCAATTTTGAATAGGGAAATCAGACCATAATCACAAATATCGGCCGCCATTTTAAAGCCGCCATCTTGAATTTTAATTTTCACCTGAGAATCCTAATATTCGACCCCAAAAACCCCCATATACCAATTTTGAATAGAATCAGACCATAATCACAAAACTCGGCCGCCATATTGAAGCCGCCATCTTGAATTTTCCAATTTTGACAAAAGAATCATAATATTCGACCCCAAAAACCCCCACATACCAATTTTGAATAGAATCAGACCATAATCACAAAACTCGGCCGCCATCTTTGAATTTTCCAATTTTTACAAAATAATCATAATATTCGACCCCAAAGACCCACACATACCAATTTTGAATAGAATCAGACCATAATTACAAAATTCGGCCGCCATTTTGGAGCCGCCATCTCGAATTTTCCAATTTTTACGAAAGAATCATAATATTCGACCCCAAAAACCCCCACATACCAATTTTGAATAGAATCAGACCATAATCACAAAACTCGGACGCCATTTAAAAGCCGCCATCTTGAATTTTCCAATTTTCACAAAAGAATCATTATATTCGAGCCCCAAAAACCCCCACATACCAATTTTGGATAGAATCAGACCATAATCACAAAACTCGGCCGACATCTTGAATTTTTAATTTTCACCTGAGAATCCTAATATTCGACCCCAAAAACCCACATATACCAATTTTGAATAGAATCAGACCATAATCACAAAACTCGGCCGCCATCTCATTAACCGCCATCTTGAATTCTCCAATTTTTACAAAAAAATTATAATATCCGACCTCAAAAACTTCCACATGCCAATTTTGAATAGAATCAGACCATAATCACAAAACTCGGCCGCCATCTTGAATTTTCCAATTTTTACAAAAGAATCATAATATTCGACCCCGAAAACCCCCACATACCAATTTTGAATGAAATCATACCATAATCACAAAACTCGTCCACCATTTTGGAGCCGCCATCTTGAATTTTTCAATTTTGACAAAAGAATCATAATCTCCGACCACGAAAACCCTCGGATACCAATTTTGAAGCGAATCGGACCATAATCACAAAACTTGTACGCCATATTGGAGCCACCAGTTTGTTTTTCCTTCACACAAAAATTTCGTAATGCATTGTCACCGGAATTATGTACACCTGCCAAATTTCAAATCATTCGGACGTCTGGAAGTGGGTCAAAATCGCGCCCAAAGGAGTCGGTTACAAACAAACAAACAAACATACAAGTGAAGCTAATATAAAGCGTGTAAAAAAGTATAACCAGCACACAATGATATAGACAGTACTAACTTGGTAGAATAATAAATAATTTAACTTTGAAATCCAGAAATGTCAAATTACAGCGATGATCTGTTTGTCGGCGGAAGGAGAACTCAACTAGTATCTGATTGACACGAGCGAATAAACTTCAAATGACAGGAGCATACAGGTTGAACAAAAATTATTAATTCTCATATATACAGGGTGTTATGTAATAAGTGTCCGATATTTTACAGGATGATTCCTCGGTTATTTATAAGGTCCGCAAGGCCTTAATTTTTTATATACAGGGTGTTGAAAATTAATTTAATTTTGGTTTTACTCAAATAATTTTCAGAATAATGTCGATATTTGGACAAATATTGGTATATGGGGATTTTTTAATATAAGAAATTCAAATTTGATCTCAGTTTTGCCCTTAATTGTAGGGGGCGCCGCCTACTGGTATTTGTATAGCAGTAACAACTTTGTCGTGTATGTATGTATCGCATTTTCTAGGAGCGAAATTGATTCCTCTATCATTTTTACGTAAAAAAGGTATGCATTCCAAAAGTCGCTACAAGTAGCCGTTTTCGAGATATTTTGATTTACATTAATCGATGTATGTGTTTTGTCAAAAAGTTAACCTTTTTTTTTATTTAACATAGAAATATTTCAAACGCAAATTTTTTAACAACAATAAACAACGGAACACTAAATATAAATCTAAATCAAAATCACAATAAATGTTCTAAATGTCCATCTCCTGCCTGTATGCACGCATCTAATCTTCTTCTCATTGATTCGCGCACTCTTTGGAAAATTCCTGGAGTATTTTTAATCGTTCTACAGGAGTTATTTATTCGATTACTCAATTGTTCTCCTACCAGATTGAGAATTGCTACCTCGGTTTCTGGGGTTCTTACCATCCGATGTGCATCCGACAGATGACTAGCTTTCTCAAAACTTCCTGTTTCCCTCAACCGAGCGTGAATTCTTGAAAACGTTTTTGAAGTAGGAGTTGTGTGGTTCGGGTAACGCTCCTGATACAAACGTCTAGCCTCATATGCATTTCCGTTGCAAGTCCGTATGTAAAATGTATGTCAGCATACTCTGCATTGGTAAAGTTTACAATTTTTTAACAAATAATCACAATAATAATAAATAAAACTATTCAACTATGCGTCGAAATATTATTTTTGACATGACCGCACAAAAAATACATTGGAATAAACTTACTAGCCTACTTCATACTTCAATTTTCAAAGAGCTCGCGAATCAATGAGGAGGAGATTGGATGCATCGATTAATTTAAATCAAAATATGCCGAAAACGGCTGCTTGTAGCGACTTCTGAAAAGCATACCTTTTCCACGTAAAAATGATAGAGGAATCGATGTTTTTTCTAGAAAATGTGATACATACATGCACGACAAAGTTGTGACTCCCCAAAAGAGACAAAGACTTGTAGGCGGCGCCCCCTACAGTTGAGGGCCAAACTAAGATCGAATTTGAAATTATCATATTAAAAAAAACGCCAGTACCAATTTTCTTCCAAATATAGACATAATTTTAGAAATTATTTACGAAAAACCAAATTTATATATATATATATATACAAAAACAAATAGACACAAATACCAACTCCGTTATTAATATATATATATGTTCCAAATCAAGTCGGCACCATTGCCAACTCCGTTATTATTGATGCTAGGATTTCGGTTAAATGGGCAAACTGGTAGCATATTTGGGCCCTTCTATTGACACTACGTGTGGCATTCAACACAGTTCGGCCATCAATTCTATTAATTATAGTTTCAATATAATTTTTCATTTCATCTACATTATTGTTTTATTTTGTACACCTCATTTTTCATAAATCCCCAAAAATAAAAATCTAGAGGTGTCATGTCTGGTGAACGAGGGGGCCACTTAACAGGACCATTTGTAGCAATCCATCTGTTTCCAAAATAGCGTCGCAGCAGTCGTTTTACGCCACTGACATTATGTGGTGGTGCTCCATCCTGCTGAAAATAGATCATCTGACGAGCCTCCAGATCAAGATCATCGAAAAACTCTTCCAACATTCTTGTTAATGAATTAATGTAACGATAATTCTGCCTCTAAATAGACCACACCAAACATTAATACTAAATTGTCTTCGCGGATTGTGGGGATGGACTAGAAATGGATTATGTCTACTCCAATAATGAAAATCATTTCTATTATACATCCCACGATTTGAAAAATTAGCCTCATCGCTCCATATAATATTTCTATTGAAGTTTGGATCTTGTCTGCATTTATTCATAAACCACCGACAAAACCCCAATCGTCTCTCAGGATCACCAGGTTCTAGTGTTTGCACTGGTCTTAACTTATAAGGAGAAATCTTATGTTTCTTCAGAATTCGTTGAATACCAGACATTGGAACAGCTATTTCTCTAGATAAATATCTGATGGAATTATTTGGATATACCTCAAAGTAGGATGAAACGTCAATTTCTGTATCTTCAGATATTACAAAACGTTTTTTAGTTCTCCTCTTCTCAAAAACTTTTTCATTGTTCCTGAATCGACGATGAAGCACAGCAAAAAAACGCCGATTAGGTAATTCACGATCGGGGAACGAATTGCTGTAGTGTTGAAGTGCTCTTACGCTATTTTTCTGGCAAACCAAGTAGGATTCTAACATATCACATTTTTCTTGATGGGAAAACGGCATTTCGAAAAATATTCGAACAGTAGTTGACAGTTACAATAATTTATGACATTGTCATGACATACTTGAGAATATTTGACAAATAGAGTTTCAACAAAGTTTCAAGGCAACTTGATTGCTCATAATAATTATGTTTTATCGAATCAAACACATTTTTTCCAACTACATTCATATGACCCTCCAGTATTTTCTGTTCTGTACAAAAATGGCTTCAAAGTTATCATTCCAGCAGACATATTTTGATTCACAAAATAAATGCGGCTAGCGGAATGGCTTTAAGATGGAAATTATCGTTTTGTACATTAATACCAAATAGCTTAGTGGTGTCAATTTTGGGATGATCACGGGTTTCACGGCTCACACCCAGCCAATTTTTTTCTTTTACTGTCTTATTTTGCTATTAGTAACAAAATATCGTCAATCGTATAACTACAAAAAATGGGTGTTTTCCACTTTAGGAAGAAAAGTGATATGAGCTTTGTTGTTGAGAATGGTATTACGAATCGAAATGGATGAAAAAATATAGGGTGTTCCATTGAAAAAGATATCATTTTATGAAATATTATGACAACGCGACTGTCCCAATTTTTTTTGTTTTCGGCATCGAGAAGGCCACTAAAAATGCTACCAGTTTGCCCATTTAACCGAAATCGTAGCATCAATAATAACGGAGTTGGCAATGGTGCCGACTTAATTATATCTATATATATATATATATATATATATATATATAAATTTTATTTTATACATTTTAATTATTTATTTTTAATCACCTCACCACGTACAAACTGTCGCCCAGATAGTTTCTGTGGTTTATATGTGTTTATTGAAATGTTTTAAATTTTAATTTAATGTACATATATTCATAAAATAATATAATATATATATATATATATATATATATAATATATATATATATATATATATATATATATATATATATATATATATATATATATATATATTACAGGGTCGCTGATATGTATGAAAACGGTCCATTATCTCCTAAAGTAAGATAGCTAGCGAAAAATGTTGAACAAAAGTTTCAGAGTTCTTTAAAATCTATTACAATAAAGAAAAATTGAGTATACAGCATCAGTCAAAATTCTAAATGAGATTGATCATATCCTAAGTTCAACCGTTTTCAAAATATCGAATTTTGAAAATGACTTTTCACTACTCCCAAATTTATTAAAGGAATTATGAACATTACACAAGGTAGAAGGAGTATTATGGATATGATTGAATTTTAATAATTATTTGTTTAGAGAAAATAAAAAAGCATAATTGTTCAGGGTTGATAAAAATGCATGAACCGAAAAAGTGTATTTTTTAATGAATGTCCTGGATATTTTAAGTTTTATAAAACAATAGTTATGCCAGAAAAGAATAGAGAAAACAAGTTTTAATAAACAACAAATATTTTCTTTGGAATTCTATTCAATAAGTGTTTACCATTTACATCCTGACAGTAATGAATTCGCTGAACAAAATTTTGTGGTGAATCTAAATTCATGTTGGGAGGAATGGTGGAAATTTCATGCCTTATCCTTTCTTGCAACTCTTCGATATTTTACGGCCTATTTTTGTAGACTATATTTTTAATGTAACCCCACAGAAAAAAGTCGAGTGGAGTCATATCGGGAGACCTAGCTGGCCACTCAATTGCCCCCCTGCGTCCAATCCATTTATCAGGAAAATTGTCATCTAGATATGCCCCTACCACACGTCAAAAATGTGGAGGAGCCCCATCTTGTTGAAACTATATTTGTTCTGTCGGCAAATTGGGATTTTTATTGTTCAGGAATAATGGTCCAAGCTCTGGAATAATATGCTCTTGCAAAAGTAATAAATATCGTTCAGAGTTCAAATTTCCGTTTATAAAATGACGTGTCCACCAATAATGCTACACCAAAACATTTACTTTTTGTGGTCGTGGAGTGTGAACTTTCTCCATCCAATGTGGATTTTGGTATAACCAATACCTACAGTTGTGTCGGTTTACGCGCCCGTTTGAACAGAATGTAGATTCGTCAGAAAACAATATGTGGTTGACAAAGTTGACATTTTCGTTTAATTTATCCATAATAACTTCACAGAACTCGATTCTACGATCAAAATCGTCTTCACCCAATTCTTGTTACAAATGAATTTTATATGGATGGAAATTTTGCAGTTTGCAAATTTTTTGAATCGAATATCGACTCATGTTATGATTTGAAGCCCTCTGTTGTGTCGAATTTATTGGATTTTCCACCACATCTAACATGACATTCAAAGAATTTTCTTCATTTGTAACGCTTACTGGTCTTCCACTTTTTGGTCGATCTTTGACACCTCCAGTTTCATGAAAACCCTGCAATGTTTTTGAAACGGTTGATTTAGAAAGATGTTCCCGATCGGGATGCAATTCATTAAAAATATCCACTCCTTGGTCACAACTTCGTCTTCTATCACCATATCCAATGATCATTAAAATTTCTATTCGCCCGGTTTCACTTAAACGTCCATTTTTGCGCTAAAATTATTCACACTAGATGCGGCGTTGTTATGGGGCTAGAAACTTACAAAGGTAACTTGATTGACTATAAACTTAATGAACTAAAATATTTTTCTATAATTATAAGAAAGTTATTTTCAAAATTCGATATCTCGAAAACGGTTAAATTAAGGATATGATGAAATATGGAATAATATACAGGGTTTTCCATTGAAGAAAAGGCAACTTCGTTACTTATCAGCGACCCTGTATATATATATATATATATATATATATATATACCAACTTGAGATTGTGTCGTTTGAGGTGTATATAATGAAGGGATTGTCGGTTGAGGACAAAAAAGGAAACTTTCTATTATCAGCCAACGTTTTGTTTAATTAGCGCTTGAACTTCATCAGGGCCTACAAGAGCAGAATATATATAAAAACCAAAACAGAGAAAAATTATGGGAGTGAGACACTTCATTATGTAACATTTTTTTTTTTCGAAATTTTCAATTGTATACTGTATAGCTGAACAATGGTAAGAAACTGATTATCCAAATACGAGACATAACAGAATAACATTACGATATTAACATACTCAAAATATTGAAAATTTCAAAAATTAGGAAAATAAAAAATGTTGAAACGTGCTTAGTGGCAATAATCATAAATTCATGTCATATTTGGTAAAAAATAAAAGGGGAGGACGAGACGCAGAACAACGAGAAGTTTGTAATAAGGTAATCAAAACAAAAGTAATGGAAAAATTTGACATGTAAATACCTAAACTAGGATCGGATCTGGGAATGAATAAATACATGATATGTATGTGTGGAAGATTGCGTGTGCAACACATGAATTGTAGTGGAAGTTTTCGTAAGCAATTCCTTTGGAGCATTCAGTAGTCTTGTGATTGTGAAACCAAACTGTATTAGTTGATAAAAATCGAATTAATATGTTCCCCCGACCTCTGTGTGGATACTGATGAGACCTCCAGCATTAATGGGAATGATTTCGGAAAGTTGTGTTGGTCATTTAGATTAAATATACACCACTAGATGTAGTAACAGAACATCCATTCATACACTTTGTTGATAATATTGTAAAAAAAAAGAAATAATGAACGTAGGAATTAAAATTACACATTGGCAAATCAGACAATGTATAGACGAAGCACAACAAATTTCACAGTGGTTATCACAACATGTTCTTGGATCGCATACGAGAGATTTGTGAAAATAGATATAACAAATATTTTAAAATTTCACATGTTAACAAACTCAAACAACTCGAAACCAACTTACATACCGGTAACAGAACCTCATCTCCTAATAACTTGCTGGTTAATTTAACTAACACTAATATTCCCAATAAAATTAATCAATGGGTCCAAAATTTTCAATAAATCATACCTATAAAGATCTTTCCATCACAGATATCAAGAATAAGAACAGGCAGGACCTTTTTGAAAGGGGTTACCAGATTACAAAGAAGTTCCTCAGGAATAATACACATCATTGTCACAAGGTCTGATAAAGGTAACTCTACTGTACTAATATCTGAAGATGAATATCATCAAAAGATGTCACAACTAGTGTCTGATGAAAACAGATATAAACCTCTTGATACCAACATGACCATACATTATAAAGATCGCGGAAACAAAATTCTCAAAGATCTTTTCGAAGAAGGTAATATTGATGAAATTACTTATAAAAAACTAAAGACAAAAAATTCCCTCCCTCCAAAAATATAAGGTCTTCCAAAAACACACAAGAACAGTGTTTCACTACGGCCCATGGTTTTATGCATGCAGTCACCCTGCTATAATATCTCCAAATGGATAAATGAAATCATCTCCAATTCAAACCCAACACTTTGTTTCTCCATTAAAAATTCCTTTGAGTTTGTACAAAAAATACAGAATATAAACCTACCTGACAATTACCAACTTGTCTGGTGTGAAAATATATGTGCCGAAATCTCTCAAATATAGAGCTGATAACCTAGCACATTTTGATTTATTATTGCTATATAGGCGTAATTGTTTAGTTTTCTTGAACTATAATTTTATTTTAATTTGAACGAGTGACGACTTTTGGTATATAGGGACGGAAAGCTATATTTTTTGGTATATTTCAATATATTCTGATTTCGAAACAGTGAAATTTATTTTATAACACGTTTCCAAAGTACTTCAACATTCAGTATATTTCCTAAATCTTCAGTAAGAGTAATGCTCATTTGAGTAAATCATCAACATTTGATTTATTATTTTCTCGATATTCAACGGATTGAAACTCACATTAAGGTAGATACGGATCTTGCTCACTCGATACAAAAATAACAATTTTTTGAGATACATCGATTGTCGAAAAGGAAAACATTTTCAATTGAATATTGAATAGAAAGATTTTTCTGTGAATTGAAAATTCCAGGATAAAAATTAAGTTATTTTTGGGAATGTCTAACAGAAAACATTAGTTCAATGTCCAGCGTGGCTTCAGCCTGGAAACTAGTTGTTTTCTGTTAGACATTCTCAATAAATAGCTTCATTTTTATCGTGGATTTTTCAATTAACAGAAAGATATTTCTATTCAATATTCAATTGAGAATGTTTCCCTTTTCAACATGAATACCCCACAAGAGGTTATCTTGACGATGGAAGATAGTGACTAAAGTTTATCTTTCAGTCGCAGATGATTCCACATCTGATTTTATGAACATCCTGTTCATGTTGAAAAGGGAAACATTCCCAATTGAATATTGATAGAAATATTTTTCTGTGAATTGAAAAATCCACGATAAAAATTAAGTTATTTTTGGGAATGTCTAACAGAAAACATTAGTTCAATGTCCAGCGTGGCTTTAGCCGGGAAACTAGTTATTTTCTGAGAGATAAGTGCCATGTGAAGTGGAATGAATAGAAAAATCGAATTTAAACGGTTTTCTTCACATAAAGAATTCAATATAAAATTGAACCAGAGAAAGGTAGATCTCAGGTGAAAAACAACTACTTTCCTGGCAAATACCACGCAGAACGTTGAATGATATTCACCTGAAAATCCATGCATACTTCCATAAAATATCAATGGACATTGAATGCAAATGTTTCTTTCTGATAAGCTCGATTATGTTTAATTTAAGTCGTGTTCACCTAACAATCCGCATACCGGTTTCAGGCTTCTTGGCCCTCATCAGTACGGAGTAGTCAACCAGCCAAAAGTCCAAAGAACTCTGGCTGAAGTGAGACACAACGTAAACAAACCATCATCGATCTTGTAACACCTATAGGTACGCCGGAAAAGATAAACTTTAACTGGCGGTACCTAGTGACAGAAAGAAACACTCAGAAAATCTCCCACCTCGATATGTTTCTAAATAAAAGATTCCTTCTCAGTAGGAGTGGCAAGATTTACCTTTCTCTGGTTCAATTTTATATTGAATCCTTTATGTGAAGAAAACCGTTTAAATTCGATTTTTCTAGTTATTTTCTGTTAGACATTCTCAATAAATAGCTTCATTTTTATCGTGGATTTTTCAATTAACAGAAAGATATTTCTATTCTATATTCAATTGAGAATGTTTCCCTTTTCAACATAAATACCCCACAAGAGGTTATCTTGAACGATGGAAGATAGTGACTTAAGTTCATCTATCAGTAGCAGATGATTCCACATCTGATTTCATGAACATCCTGTTCATATTTTCAAACAAATCAATCGACTGTCTATCTATCAATTTCGTCATTAATATTGGTTCAAATGCGCTCACCGCAAAGAAATATAAATTTGATGTCTTTTGTGTCGACTATTTACCCTTATTCAATTTATTCGTATATTTTTCTCAATGACATTTTATTATTATAATAATTTTTCAAACATCAAACACGCATAAAAGTAATCCTGAATATTATATGAATGTTCTCTACACTGCTTACGATCGACACCCATGTCAGAAACATCGACACGGTAATCCAGAAGCCTATATCGAGAGCTGAAGGAACTCCGTTAAATTGGCTCTTTGCTCCGAAAATCGAGGTGACAAGGGACGACAGAGAGGACTAGTTGTTAATTTATGGAAATGCGTATCTTACACGAGAGCAATAAAGATACGATACTTACTAGAGATACAGGGCGGATCTTGGATCTTGAAGAGAGACTGACTAAACTTCACATAGTAATATAATAATATTTTTTTGTCATTAAATCTTACACATATAAGTGATGTTAGTTGGATATTAGCAAGTTATTAAACACGAAGAGAATCCACAAAGGCTAACCTGCGCGTGGATCGCCAGCGTTATTTCGCATTAAGTTTTCGTACGTTAGATTTTATTAATATCCATAATATAATTAACGAATTGTGAAAGAATAGCATGTAGAATACGATAATGATAACAATACAATCCTCATGATACTAATACTGATTAAGATGCCAAATAGCGTTGAATTATGTAGAGAGATAAAACAAATGTCAGGTAATATACAGGTAAAATATCATAATAATAAAATTCACATCGTTATCACATTGAATATTGAGTTCATAATTTGGTGGTAGATTTGAAGAGTATGACGTGAAAGACAAGAAATGTGTTCTCTTGGAATTAATCGTCAATATTATATTGTTGAAAATATTTATAACAGTTCTCCTCAATGATGTTTTTGAGTATTGTCTAGAGAGGTGCTTTGTAACAAATTACAGTATCGTCTGCAAAACTTGCCACTTCTCCGCACAGTTCTTGTTCAAAAAGATCATTCATATACAAGTTGAAAAAACTGACCCCAAAACAGTACCTTGAGGTACGCCATATTTTTTTCGATTGATAACTGCTTCTAGTTCCATTAGTATTCACGCATTGTTTTCGGTTGCAAGGATACCTTTGGAACAATTCATGGGCAACTTATCGAATTCCAATTTTTCCCAGCACTGACATGGTCAACAGTATCGAATGCTTTCACCAAATCGATAAAAATACAGATAGGAAGGAAGGAGTTTTTTTTCACTTGTATTATTTATCATTTCTATCAATCTGGCAATTGCATCAGAGGTTTTGCATCAGAGGTTGAACTGTTTTCTCGAAAAGCATATTGTTTGTTAGAAATAATGTTATACTTTTGGAGGAATGAAATCAACCTATTTTGTTATATTTTTTCGAAAACTTCACCAATATTCGGTATTAATGAAATAGGCCGGTAATTTGTGAAGTTTATCAACATTTTTGAAAAGAGGCTCCAGCTCGGCAATTTTGAAGCTGTCTGGAAATTCACTATCATACATGCACTTGTTCATTATATAAGCTAATGGAGGCGCAATTTCTTCCTTGATATCTTCAAGAAATTCAGATATAATGTCATCTATTCCGGAAGATTCATTTATTATTTGTTCGACCCCCATATCGATGGTCTCCGATAGGAAAATTGAGTAACCATTTTTTTATGATATCTTTTTTGATTTTTCGATACCAATCTTCGAACTTTCGGCCATTTTTTTGTCAAATTTTACAAAGGACCAATCAGATCAGTTTTAGATTGATAAATTTCTTCTCACTGTTTTCTACTGATTATTTTTTGACATATCTAGAAACCAATGGAAACTTTCAATTCAAATCATTTATGTACGTTTCCGCCAATCAAAACATTATTATAGTGGGAATATTCTACCTAGAAAATTGCTACTGTTTGATTTGAGGTATTTTGTTTTAATTGTCTGGCAACATTTATTTTTAATTTGACGTCTGTCATCAATTCGCATAAAAAGTGAGGAAATGTGTTTATGATCGTGACATCAAAAAATAATCCACAGAATACCATAGGAGACTTCGATAAAGTAGAAAATAATTCACAAGTTTTCTAAAATCTGTCGAATTATTTTCTATTTATACTCACTTTCTTGTGATATTACAACTGTTAAAACCACCAGTGCATTCGAGATTGTTTCGCAATAAAACCACACTAGGTCCGTGAGAATTATATGTCAACGCATTCAATTCCTATATAAAGAAATAGGAAATGCAAAATTGATTGAATAAGGGACTTTGAACTCTCTACATACAGTGATTTGATATTTGAATTCAAAAATACCTTTTTCAGCATATTAAAAGCTTCAGATTTGTAGGTAGGGAAATGGTTAATTGTAAGGAAATGATTAATTGAATAACGTTATTTTCAGAATATCAAGAACAGTTCTCGTGGAGTAGTAGTTAGCGAGTCACTCCATCGCGCGGGAGGTTCGGGTTCGCTTTCAATTCAAGGAACGTTTTTTTTATCGATTTCAGATAAAAACATATTTGATTTAATACTGAAAAATTCATATGGATTTCAGGTTCTTGGGTGAGTTCAAGAGCAGTGAATGATCATTGTGAATGAATGAATCTGTAAACCAAAGCATTTAAAAACGATAATTATTCGGACACGATTCCTTCGATTTTGGAACGAGAAGAATTGTTGTAACTTTCCCCGTTGAAAATTCAAATATAACATGAATTCTGGTAATTTCATCTAATTTCAAATGTGATTCGGAAGATATTCTCATGAAATATCATTCGTGCTAGAGATTTTTTTTTTATTTCCCTCAAGCATTTTGCCTCTCGGAAATTTAACTCATGCAATCTGCGGCCTTATTATCAAAGTTTAATCGGATAATAAGACCGCAAATCGCACTCAGTAAAATTTTCAGGCAAAATGCTTTCTCGAAAATTTCAAAAAAAATTGCGTTAAAATCTCTAGCACTTACGATATTACCCTCGATAAAACCCTTAGCACTCTGATATTACCCTCGATAAAATTCCTAGCACTTGTGATATTACTCTCGATAAAATCACTTATGCATACTCCGTATTTGAGCGATAAAATCCCTAGCACTTATTTAAATGATCAATAATTATGCAAACTACTTATTTCTATAATGACGAAAGCGACAAAAAAAATCACCGGATAATTGTATTCAGACTTTGCCATAAAGTAACAAAAATGCCAGCCTAACGTTGAACTAGCAGAGTAACGTTTATTTTTTCAAACTCTAGAAGCATCAAAAAATTCTAATGGGATAACAAAAACTACCTATCAATAGTTTATCCGATTTTCCATTTTGCCAAAAATGTGTTGAACTTACAAAAACTCATCTTTCAATAGTGGCGGAAGCAACAAAAAAAATATAGGGGGAACAAATCAGTAATTGAAAAGCACTGAATTGAGTTTTTTTTTAATGGAGTATTCTTGTCCTCTTGACTCACGTTTATTTATCCTGTATTTATTACGCAGAGTGTACTGAATCCATACGTCATGCCACTCTTGCTCCAGGTGGATAATCAATAGTTCTCCAATTTCCATCTTTTTTTTCGTAAAGTAAATTTTTGTTTTTGTTTTGAGCACTACTTATAAAATATCGGATTATGCACCCGTCATTTATGGAAGTACTACAAGTTGGAATATAACCTGTAAATGAAAGCAGTCGTGAATTGTTTCATTGTTTTTTCTCAAGACTAACTATATGGCGTTTCGCAGATGACAGATAACATTGTTCAACAATGGTCACACAAGGTATCAAGATGAATACAATGTCAGCAAGTATTATTTTGAGAATACAAATGCTCATATTTTTTATACCCGCTGATAATGAATGAAAGGGTTATTCGAAGAAATATCCTAGGTAGTTAATTGTTTTTTTAGATATTTTCGAAGGATTGATTTTTCTAGAGAAACGATACGGCTTCATTGCCAATATTCCTTTCCTCAAATGGAGTTTTTTTATTTTTGAACGTTTTCTATGCCAGAATATGAAATTCAGACAAAAGATTGTGTCTCGGAACCCATCGGAATTACCCTGTACACATACTAGAGATACGTTCCGATGTTTTTATTGTATCGGATCCGTCACAAGCCCGCTTCTTAGTGAAATTGGGTTCCCGGATTTGTCCGAATGGTATTATATCCCAGGGGTTTTGTAATTGAAACCTTTTCGGGTTAGATTGCTCCATTCGGTGAAAGGTGTCAGTCGTTAACTGAATTTTCCGTGTTTGTTCAGGATATATGACCCGGACCCTCGAGTGCTGCTACAGTATGTGTTCGTTATTGGGGATGCACCTGGAACAAAATGTAATTACTTTCAGTTTTGTGGGGGGGTCTTAGTGGAAGATATATAATAATAATAATAATAAGCTTCATTTATAGTAAGTATAAAATTATGAAAAATATAAAAATATAATTATAGTGGAATTGATTTCCGAATAACACATATACATACATACAAACATTCACACACACACATACAGGTATCAGCTACACTATGGCAACCCAAGCATATTCCGAACTTGTGGCACATTTGATAATATACTAGGTGAAGGTAGTGCTCTTTCTGAGAAATATTCAGCTATTTTTATTTTTGAAGTACACCCCGTTTAACAAGATATATTGATGTTTCACACTACGGCTACCTGAGCCACAATGTTGTGTGTACAAGTAATGTGTAAAGAGTTGTCATAGTGCAAAATTAGTAGCCATAGTGTTGCAAGTTCGTGAGGTGTGTGAGAGCGGTGTTGCCACATTTTATTTACTTTTCACCACGCCCACTTACATACGTACACACGACTCTGTGGCTACTACAAATTTATTATGGTTCTGCGCAGTGAGCAGTCATATCGTAAGTCGGAACATAAGCGAAAATTTCTTCTCGTTGATACCAAAGTTCATTATTGCGGCTGAATATCAGAAATTGGATGTTGACAATTGAATTTTGAATAATCTGAGTTGAATTTTAAAGGATGAAACAAGAAGTTTAATGTTGAAAGTTGAATATGGAAAATTGTTGAAAATTGAATACTGAAAGTCATCTGCCTAAAATTGAAGGTTGTAGGTGTAATTTGAAAGTTGATGGTTGGAAATTAAATGATGAAATTCGAATGTTAAAAATATAATCTTGAGAATTGAATGTGGCAAGTTGAGAATTGAGTTAATTGAAGTTGAGGTGTTATTTTGAATGAAGTTGAATGTTCAGAATGTTGAAATTTTGAGTTGAATAATGAATGTATGAAAAAATAAATTTTGTATAAAAGTCGAATTATGCTTCGAAATGAAAAATTTCGTGGAATCAAACTGATGAATGAGCCCTGATTCCAAAACTGATTGTAAATTTCACATAAAAATCGGGGTAAAAAAGGAAAAATGTCGTTAGAAATAGCAGTTTAAGAAAGTTTTCGAAAGAAAAAAACATCTACTTACTTATATTGGGATTAAAATTTGAATTATTGAATAAAAGCGAATTTCATGGAAAACTGCTAGCTGGAATGTCAAATAAAAGCTTATGTGATGCAGAACCCATTGAAATATATGAAAATTTCGAAATAAAAAAAATACATGAACTGCAAATATAGTTGTAATAAGTGTAATAATAAATAAATACTTTTATATCTGTAATATATCGAATTACTCCTTAAATTCGATTTTTAGGGATAATGTAGCTCTACTAACTTACGAAATTTCGATTCAATCAGTTTTCTCTTATTAGAAGTCTCAAATCGTTAACACTGAGTGTTGAATGTTATGAGTTGAAATTCAAAATTTAAATTTCGAATAACGAATATACAATGAAGACATTTTGAAAAAGGAACATTTTGTAAAAAAAAAATAATCAGAAATAAAAGATTGTATGGAAAAATCAGGATACTATCAGAGACTTGATTGGAAAAATATAAGACACCTAAGCTCGTTGTAAGAGATATAAGTTCATGTATAATAATGGTAAGTTTGTGATCCACGGATATATTCTTCAATGGTTTGTTGGATAAGAATCAATGTTATTGAAGAAAAAACTATTGCTTTCTCGCCAAAGTTACGAACTTTAATGAATTCGTCATCAGGGCTCTGTAAAACTCATTGTTACAGAGCTCTGTTGATGAATTTATTATAGTTCGAAACGTTGGCGAGAAACCAATAAGTTTTCTCTAATAACATTGATCCTAATCCCAACCAATCCGTTTGAAGTTAATTTATAATGATAAGGTGGAAATGGACTTTGGAAATAAAGAGAAACAAAGAGTTCCTTGCGAATGAGGTGTTTAATAAAATGAGATTTTTCGAGCAAAACTCCAAATTACGAATGAAATTTCGAAAATTATAGAAAAAAAAACGAATTTCGTGGGATGTCAAATGAAAGCAAGTATATTAAAAGTAAATTAATTTGCTGTTAATCCCCAAATGAATCAACTGAGGCTCAAATTCCCAGTTCAACTTCGATACATGACACAATCACATTTATTGGTATAAAGATGTACAGTAAACTTTCTCTGGGTGTTGGAGAAGTAACAGCACTTAGTTTATTTAGAAGAAAAAAGTGATGAAGCCTACTATGATCTTGAAGAATATTTGGATGGCACACTGAATATCACTATTAATTGAGTATACAATTCTTTATTGATTTTTATATTATTCACTCACTACATAAGACTTGCTTAACTTCTTGAAAAATCCATTCATCATATCTGAGTGATACAATTTTGAATTATAAATCATATTTTTATCATTTTTATTAAATTGATGTACCCCATTATCATTTAACGATAAGTTTCTTGTAGAACTGCATGACAATTCATAATTGACAGATTGTATTCACTGACAGTTTCTAAATACCTCACATATTCATGGTATACTGAAAATCATTTTTGACGTTTTCTGTTTTTCATATTTTCAATATTCATAATTTTGCATCGAAATCCTTCCTGGCATCTCATTGGCTATTGTGTTCAGATCTAATTTCGTATACAGAATGTTCTAACTTAAACATTTTGTTGTCTGCTTGTGCTCAAAAATATATTAGTAAATTTTGATTTTATAATTTTTATAAATTATGCCATTGTTGTCATGTCCAAAACATGTTTATTGAAACATATGTATCGACTAATATTATATAAGGTTTAAAAAGTAGAATCCTCAGAAAAACTTAAATAACATAGCATAAATTACTAAATATGAACATTTGTTATTTATGTGCTTTTTCAGTTTATAATTTTCATTTTAACTCTTTGAACATTCAACACGTACTTCTAAACATAACAATATATTTATATATAATTCTAGCCCTCATGTAGACTGCAGAGGGAGTTGGTGTCATAGTTCGGTGTGTACGAACACAAGAATAATCCGAACTTATGGCAACTCTGTATGAGGAGTAATTACTCTTGTCGAGAAGTAGAAGAAGTGGACTGCGTGATACGGTTTTCAATCTTCCATATCTTTGAATTGTGAATGTTACCATAGATCAAGAATATGCACGCACACCAAAGTATTATATATATATATATATATATATATATATATATATATATATATATATATATATATATATATATAAATAAACGACTGAAAATTGATGAATAGTGGGAATAACGACTTCAGTCAGCAAATTATTAAAACTTAATAGTTGACTGAGCTTGTTTCAATTTTGAAATTTTCAGGGTCGATCTGAGTGGTTGATTGATGAACATTAACTTTTTTTAAAAACGTAAAATATATGTAAACATTTGTCGAAGCTATAATACCATTCCGACAAATGTTTACATATATTTTACCTTTTTTTTAAGTTAATGTTTATCAATCAACCAC